>WYDI02032237.1:0-21377 GCA_009867235.2 Psittacus erithacus
GGGAACAGCTTCTGCCTAAGAGCTCATCTCAGTCTCCTCTCTGGCAGGTTAAAGCCATTCCCCTTGGCCTGTCCCTATAGGCTCTTGTCTAAAGGCCCTCTCCATGTTTCCTGTATCCCCTTTAGGTATTGTAAGGCTGCTCTAATGAGGAGGGTGGTCTTGAACCATGCACACTTCAGCCTGCTGGCTTTAAGATAACCTTTCAAGCCTGAAAGATTCAAACCAAAGAGAAATTAGAGGGTGTTGCAACTACAAAACAAGCCTGGGACAGAACAGGGAGCGATCAGGGGTAATAAAAAAGCTCCAGTTCCAAACATGCACTGAAGATTTGTGGATAGTATTGATATTATTCTGAATTAGACCTATTTTCTAGAATATTTTTTTCTTCATTTATGCACAGCATTGTAGGAATAGGCCACATGGACACTGGGGAAAAATAAATAAGGAAAAAGGGAAAATCTCTTTGTCTTTTTGACTGAATTTAGTAGTTGCTGCCCATGGCTCCTGCCAGGGCCAAGCCAGAGCACCAGCAGCTACTCACACAACCTGTAGTTCCCTGCAGCACTGGGATTGTTTGGGAGTGTCTGCATTGCAGCATGCTGGGAGATTCAGGATGTTCCTGAGCAGAGGGGTCATACAGCAGCAGGGTAACGCCAGGGCCTGGGGGGGATTACAGACCCTGAGGTGGGCTAAGTGTAGCCGTGTGGCATAAGGACTGCAAAGGGTCCCTTGGTCTCAAAGGTGTATGTGGTGCTCTGCAGGCACAGATGCATTGCCCCCTAGCAGCAACCACTAATAGAAATGGTAGAAATGATAGAAAACAGAATAGAGAAGGAAAAGGAAAGAGGTTCTGATGCCTGGGGATGGGGAGAAGAAACCCCACTGACATCAGGAGGCTCCGTTCTGCTCTTCCTCCTCTTCTTTTACAGCAATTTCCACCCCAAAACTGCAGCCCTTTTTGTGCTCCGGTGCAAAAAAATAGATACCTAAAAATGCTGAGCCTGCCCAGGATCCCTCCTCCCCTTTCTGTTTGCCTAAAGCTGCTGCAAGGTTTGGGGTGTGTGTTTTTCACCTCAGCCTAAGCTAAGGCAGAGCCTAGCCCTGACCCTGCGGGTGGGCACCGCCTCGGAGTGGATGGTTTAAGCCAAAAACCACCTTATTTCTGCTTTCAGCAAAGGAAAAAGCTCATTGAGAGAAGAGAAGAAAGGGAGGAAGAGGAGAAAAAAGCATCTTCCATCAGTGCTGGGCTGGGTGTGTCTCTGCTCCCCCCCTTGCTGGGTCTGGGTTTCTGGCAGGCATCTTTGCCTGGGAGGGATCTGCTGTCAGAGCCACCCAGGAAAGGAGGCCCGATCCACTCATTAATATTCCAAACTAGTGACCCTTCTTCTTCTTCTTCCCAGCCCTTCCCTTTCTGTGGGCTCTCCCTGCCGCGGATGGCTGCAGCCCCCTCCAGCTGAGCCGATCCTCCCTCCCCGCAGCATTGCAGCACCTCCGCAGCTCCCTGCGCTCCTGCTCCTGCAGCACCCGCTCTGCTCCGCCGCAGCAGCATGGCCAGCACCGTCTCAGGTAGGTCAGGCATCTTTTGGGGTGCTCAGCATCGATGCTCTTCTAGAACCATCAAGGTTTTTTTGGGGGGGTTTAGCACTATTCTGTGGGTTTGGGGTGTTTTTTTCCCCTGTGTGTTTCAAGGGAGTTCTCTGAGGAGGAGGCAGCGGGTATGGCAGCATTGTTCCCCTTCCTCCCCCATACACACACCCCTCTGATGCAAGATAGCAGGTGGGCTTTTTATTTTAATATGAATACACATGTGATAAACTTGCCACTGTAAAATATTGCTGCTGTTCCATTGTGCTGTACGAGGATGCTGCTGCCTGATGGTGAATTGTTATCTCTGTATCATGATACAGCTAGTTTTCCCCTAAGAACCATTTATATGCTGTGTAGCTGGATGCAGAGAAATGAGAAATCACATTTTGTTTTGTGAAGAGCTTGTATTGCCTAAAGGGGTAATGGAAAAGAAAGACACAGACAAGAGACTGACAGCAATGCCCTAGAAAATCCCCCAAACCCAGTCCTGGATGGGTTTCTATGTATTCCCAGGGCTTCCCATCCCTGGATTTCTTCCACAGCTCCCATTTCTCCCTTAGAAGGTGCTATAGGGGAGCGGTCCTCTGATGGCGTTGGGAGAAATGAAATGCTGCAAGGGAAGCCCTTCCTCCCTCCTGCAGCAGTGATGGGAACGGCAGCGCGGCTGCCCAGCAGCCTGGGGCTGGGCTGCAGGATGGCAGTCTGCCCCCAGGATGCTGCGCTGCTTCGGTCCAGCTGGTCCCTAAAGACCTGTCTTGTCCTTTTTAACTGGAAAAGAGGGATTCAGATGCCTGGAATTGGGAATGGGGGTGAAGGAGAAAAGCCTGCAGTGGTACAATGAGTGGTGGGTGGATTTGGTGGGTTTAGAGGGTTCTTTTCTTTAAAATACCCAAGTTTCCTCTTGGAATTCTGAATTCTGCAGTGTATAAAGAGGAGCCTGGGTGGGGGAAGGTAAATCCTGGAGGGCTGGGCTGGAGGGCTGAGCAGGAGCTGCAGACAAAAAGGAAAAGCAAGCAGTGCTTTGTGCCCCCCAGGCAGGGAACCGGCGAGGAGGAGACCAGGCAACACTTCCTGCTTCCTTCCCTGGCCTCTGCCATGATTCCTGCTGTGCATTTTCTGTCCCTTTCTCCTTTTAAAAGACTGATAGACACAGGGGAGAGAAGGACAGAGAGATGGAGGGGTGTGGGGGATGTGTGAGGATGCAGCTGATCCGGACCCTGAGTGGGCTTTGCATGCAATGAAAGGTGATAAAGCAGTGCTGTAAAAACCTGTGTCTCTGATAGAAAATCTCTGGTTATTGAACATATTTCTGTGAGGATCTGTGTCTCGGTGAATGTGCGCAGTGGTGCCCACACGGGAGGTCCCACCCATCCTCCTGCCTTCCCTATGGAGCAGGACTGAACCTTGTTTGCAGGGTGGGGTGAGAGGGAACGGCTCAGCCTCATCAGCCATCTAACCCAAGGTTGCATCGAACTTGAGATGGACGAGGGTGAAACTCATGGAGGTGTAATGTGCATTATCCAGCTGGTGCATTCTCACCTTCCCAACCTACTGCATATTTCATCTTCTCAAAGATGCAGTTTTGCTGTCAAAGGAGACTTAGGATCAGGAAAAAGGGTGTGTTTTAGGGAAACCACACTCCTTATGGCTCAGATCAAGTAGGGAAACAATTCCAAGGGGTAGGAAGTCATAAGAAACCAGTGCTGTGGCAGGAGAAAGGAGAATAAGGCAGTGTTTGCAAAGGGGGAGCAGGGCTGAGCCTCGCCCAGCTGCATGAGGGGGAGCAACTCCCCATCACCTACAGCACTCAGAGAGAGACATGGAACAGCAGGAGAAAAAGGCGAGCAAATCCTTAAATTAAGGATGGAGCCTTGTTTGCTTTCTTTCTTATTTCCTTCTTTATTCGCAGCAAAAGCAAATCTGTGCCGAGGGGAGAGCAGCTGCAGTGTCTGCAGCTGATGCCCAGGGGCTCATCCCCGTGGGGAGGATGTTATTGGGTTTGTTCAAACAAACACATCCCTGGGATGAAAAGAAACGGGGAGCAGCCCCTGTTTTGTCTCCCCACCACCATGGGGGCTGTGGCTGGGTGTCGGTGGCTGCTGTAGGTGCAGGAGCAGCAGGTTGGCAGGACATGCTCAGTGCAGGCTCAGCTGCGGTGCTGGCCCCGCTGCCGGGCAGCCCTCGCAGGGCAGAGCCCTCACAACTCCTCTCCAGGCATCCTTACCAGGCTTTGTGTCTTTGAACCCCAGCAGAGCAGTGTCTGGCTGCATCCTGTGGGGCTATGTAACCTTCCCCATCATTTGTAGGCATCTGGGTTGAGCACAGACAGGAGATTATGAAATGATGCAGTAAGGTGACAGCCTCGAGGGCTTTTCTCTGACAGTGGCACGTCTGAGAAGGTGGAGCCAAGAGGAAACACTGGTTTGTCATTTCTGGCCTCACGAATGGGCATGGTAAATGTGCTGTGACAGAGTCTGAGAGTTTCCCTTCCTACACTGAAGAGTTGTGTGACTTTGTGTAGGTCTGGGTTACCCCTGCAATCCCTTTTCTGGATGGTATTGGTGTACACCCAATGGCATTGACCTGTCCTGCCACTTCTGAAGATTCAGAGTCCTTTCTGTCAAGCTCTCCATCTCTCTATTCTCAAGGAAATCACTGTTTTCTTTTAATTCAGGTGTTGATGGAGTCTGTATGGCCTTAGAAATGTATGGTGCTTTTATCAGGATTTGAGTTTTACAAGCCAAACGAATCTATTGTAGGCGCTTTATGTATATAAAACTGTATCATTTTTATATGTTTCATGATATAAAGCGTATTACCACTGTATCCAAATGAGGGATCTAAATCTTTAGGAAATAGTTGTTCTTTGTAAAACATAAATCATATCTTCCCTCATGGCACCATGTACTCTGATCAGGACAAGGCTCTTGTCTTTGTCTCATGAACTGTGGCCTTACCCGGTCCCTGGCTCCTCTGTAGCTCTTTGTCTCATCCAAACCTCCCTGTCTGAACTTATGTTTGCACAAACACTCTGGGGAATCTGCCTGCATTTGGCTTCTTCATCTGCTTTCTCAAGCACCCCAGGCCATGCTTCTCTCCTCCTTGACAATCCCCCCCCAGCCCAGGGTCTCTGCAGCACAATCTGGGCCCTTCTGCCTTCCTGAGCCCATGGAAGAGGAGATTCCCAGGTTATTTTCCAGAGAGCAGCCCACATGTTCCAGAGCTCCACCTTGAGTGATTTGCTAATCCATTGGCTGTGCCTAGCGCGGTTGATGTGGTGTTCATGAGCTGCCAATGAAACCCAGAGGGGAGGGAACCAGTGATTGGAAACTGTTCCTAGATGATAGTTTAGCAGATGCCTGACAGAAGGCAGAGTAAAGCCATGCATCTGCCTGCTCCCATGGATGATTCCACATGAGCCCACAGTAACTTCTGGGCCTCGGATCTCATGGTGAGATGGTGAATGGCATCAGTGGGGAGCACAACTGCTGAGCTGAAGAAAGCCCACTCATGTTTTCTGGTGGTGTGAGCTCTGCTGATGTGGTTTTTGGAAGCTGGGGAGCAAGAAGATGGAGGTAAATTAGGCTGAAGTGAAGGTCTGGCCATTGCTTTCAGCATTAGGTGAGACATTTGGAGTTTGCTGTTCTCACAACGCTTATCAAGCCTACGGTTGCTTTGGTCGTGTATGTGGCACTGCCGTCTTCGTGCTGATAGACCTGGTTCCCTGTCTCAGCAGCTTCTCCACCTTCTGTGCTTTAGCTACATTTATAATTGGACTATTCTCAGTATTTCAGGATATATTGTTCTTTATGGAAGCAATTATTTCTACTCCAAAGTTATCTTTGCAAACCAAATTATCTTCTTGTAATAACCTTCCTTTGACCTTGCTATCAGACACAGCACATCCAGCTTCATCCACTGAAATTGCCTGAATTCACATAAATGAGTCCTGCTGTGCCTCTGGTTCATTACGAATGACTCAGTATCAGTGTTGTGCTTCAGTGGCTTCCCTCTGGTTTGCTGGATGTCATTTACCACTGAACAAAAACCCGGCTGCTCAAGCAGTCTGTGGCTTAATTTTACATGGTTAGGAAGCAGAGAACAAAAGTGTTCATGATTAATAGGTGCTGATCCCACTGTCCAGGCACATCACGAGTGGGAAGGTGGTTCCCGTTGCTTCTGTGCCCATCCCCAGTGCATCTCCTGCACTGGAGCTGCTTTGGGAGCCGCTGGGTAGGGTCCTTGTGGGGTTAACATGGAGACAAACACTTCACATGGATAAATGCTGTTCATAGAGCTCGCCCGAAGCAGCGGGGGTCTGGATGTGCAGTATGGACTCTGCAGCACTAGAGGGAGCACAGGGAAGGAGTCACTGGAGGGAAAGGGAGCTGAGAGCAGCCCTGCCCTCCTGGGGAACGGCAATCAGCGCTCATCCCCTTGCCACAGGGAGAAAGTAGTTTTGTCCACACAAAGTATATAGCAGAGAGAAAGGTGAGATGAAAAAATTGCCTACAGATGAGTTGTTGCCTGGGGTGTGCAATGGAATATGAACAGAACAGGACACGACTGTGCAGGTTACAGGGCACAGGTATTCCGAAACGCTGAGGATCTGACTGCATCTTTTTAGGTAGGATTGGAGCTTAATCATAGAATCACAGATCCCAGTCTGGCTTGGTTTGAAGGGACCTAAAAGCTCCTCCAGCTCCAAGCCCTGCCACGGGCAGGGACACCCTCCACTAGAGCAGCTTGCTCCAAGCCCCTGTGTCCAACCTGGCCTTGAGCACTGCCAGGAATGGGGCAGCCATAGCTTCTCTGGGCACCCTGTGCCAGCGCCTCAGCACCCTCCCAGGGAAGAGCTTCTGCCTAAGAGCTCATCTCAGTCTCCCCTCTGGCAGGTTAAAGCCAAGGTTAAACCCCTTGTCCTGTCCTTACAGGCCCTTGTCCAAAGCCCCTCTCCAGCTTTCTTGTCGACCTCTTTCGATATTGGAAGGTACCTAATTTTCTATAACTCCTACAGTTTATTAACTTCTTAATTTATACAGCTCCAGTATTTGTGATGTTCCACCCCAATTCTAATAAAAAACAGTGAAGCGTTATGACTTAGTGATGAAGACCATAACCAGAGTGAATGAACCTTCTATTGATCCTTCTGCTGCAGTGTTTGCCTAAACAGAAACATGAAGTATCAGCAGTTCATACCTGGGTGAGCAGCCTGGCCCAGTACTCTACCCACCAGCAACTCAAAGCTCTTGTTGCACCTCTGTGACCCAAGTGATGTGTTGGTATGAAAGTCCCTCAGGAACTGAGCCAGCCTTTCTAATTTATACACACACACAATATTTGCTCCGTGTAAGCTGAATTTTTACTGAATTAACAGAAGTAAAAATGCAAATAGATGCTTCAATAAGAAGTTCAGCATTTCCTGTCTAATTCTTCTTAAAACGTGTACCTTTGGGCACTGGAAGACACACAGTCTTCCCTAGAAGGAACTTGCTGGCCACTTCATATTCTGTCCAGTCAGCTATCTTGTCTTGGTTCCAGGATTTTGTCCACGGGCATAAATATGTTCTCAAAACCTTCTACCTATTGGCAAATGGGAACGCAGACACTTCTTAAGTAAATTTTAGTGCTGAGGTGTGCAGTGCTGATCTTGTACCCCTGAGAGTTTTCAGCATGCTCCTGGTGCAGCTGTGCTTGAGACATGGTCTTGCTTCAGGAGCTCTTGGGTTTGATCTTCATTGACACAGTCTCCTAAATAGCGAGCCGGGGGTTATGGTTCTTACTTTTATTTTCTGAATCAGAGGATCTGCTTCTCTTTACAGGATGCTTGTTCTTATTTTAGCCTCTTAACAGAGCGTGGGACACAGGTACCACCTATTGTCTGTCATGGAGTCACATCAAAAGCATGTGAGGACAAGGGCATCACTGTGGATGTTTCTGTGTCGCAGGGGTGTAACCTCCCGGAGCCGGGGGGATCAGGGGTCCATCTGTTTCTCGGGGCATGGATCAGGGGTGATTTCTTCTGGGGTCGGTCCTTCCCTTTCTTTATGCTGGACCCCAGCTTAGGGGCTCTTCCGGGGGTGGTGCTGAACGGACAGCTCCGGGCAGGGCCCCCGGACCCTCCCGGTACCGCCTGGGTGTCCCTGTCTGCTGCCGCCATTCCTGTTCATCACACGTTGTCTCTGCTGCTTCTTCCTCCTCGGGGGAGGACCTCTCATACTCCTCCCCTGCTCCAGCTTGGGCTTTTCTCTCCAAGGGGCCACAGGTCCTGCCAGGAGCGTGCTCCAGCGCAGGCTTCCATGGAGTTTACAGCCACCTTCAGGCATCCCCCTGCTTCAGTGTGGGGTTCTCCATGGGCTGCAGGTGGGGATCTGCTCCACTGTGGACCTCCATGGGCTGTCTCACCATGGTCTGCACCACAGGCTGTAGGGGAATCTCTGCTCTGGTGCCTGGAGCATCTCCTCCTTCTCTGACCTTGGGATCTGCAGGGCCGTTTCTCTTCCATATTCTCAATCCTCTCTCTGGCTGCAATTGGTCCTATGCAGCAACTTTTCCCTTTACTTAAATCTGTTATCCCAGAGGTGCCACCATCACCACTGATGGGCTCAGCCTTAGTCAGCAATGGGTCTGTCTTGGAGCTGGCTGCATTAGGTCTGTCAGATGCAGGGAAGCTTCTAGCAGCTTCTCACAAAAGCCACCCCTTTGGCCCCCTGCTACCAGAACTTTGCCATGCAAACCCAATGGCCCTTTGGGATCTTCCCCCACACATGTCCAGGCCCTGGCAGCTCCCAGCCCTGCTCCCCACATGCAGCTAATTGCATCTGATGGCTGGCTGCAGTGTTGGGAGGAGGATGAGCAGCACTTGCACAGCTCATTAAAGCGCTGCTGCAGCTCAGTGGAGCGGTCTCCTTTTGTCCTCTTGCTCCTTTTCACTTTAATTGACAGCGAGGGATGGTCAGTTTGCTCTGCAGAAGGGAAAGCGGGACAGGGAAGATCCCAATGGACTGGAGGCAGCTGTGAAATCACTACAGCCGTCCTCCTGAAAGGCAGGGACCACTGCAGCATCCACTCATCTGCACCAAAGACCATGAAATCAGCACTGGGCAGACTTACTGTCATCTGAGTAATGAAATACACTGCACTGTGCTCAGTACCAAGTGCTAGGAGATGATCAAATGGGTGCGTTGGGAGTTTGATGCATCTCTTAATGTCTTGGTTTCACCTAGGACCAGACATAATGCTGGATCAAGGACCTCAGGTTTATATTAAATGATAACGTCTCATTTAGTGCAGGGGACCCTCCTCAGGGCTCTTGGCAGCACATTGTGAGACACAGTAGCTTACTGCTGCACACTGCGATGTGTAGCACGATGCAGCACTCTCTGAGGCTCTCTAAATACTTTTTATCATTAAGAACAGCATCACAGATGTCCTGCTCTGTGGCTGGCACTGCTGATGTAAATGTTCCTGTTTGGTTTGTGTTTAGCAGCAGGACTGGGCAGGGTGTTAAAATCAGTGTGGAGCAAGCTAAAAAGTGATGAGTAAAGAGCTGAGTTTCAGAGGCTGTCTTTAGCAAAGGGAGGGTGTTAACTGGGATGAGGTTCTGTGCCTAGGAGGAAAAATAGGTACAAGTATGAAGCAGGCACGTGAACCCAGCCTGGCAGCTGCAGGAAGGCAGAGGAGACGATCTGAAAGGTGTTCCTGAGGGCCTGTGGTACACAGGATGATGCTTCTTTCAAAGTCATTCTGTCTAATGCCTCTTCCCATCACTTAGTTCTGGGGATTTCCCTTCCTTGGCCTGTGGAGGGTCTTGCTATGCAAGTGGCTTGGGCAGCCAGGCTGCAGGGTCCTTCTGGCTGGAGATGGGATTGGAGCTGGGTAAGGAAAGGGCAAACCAAGGCCAGAAGCACAAGGACATGTGGGAAACTCAGGGACCAAGGCAGAGCACAGGAATGCTGTGCCCTGTCGTGCCAGCAGGAGGAAGGGCAGCACAAGGATGCTTAGGACATGTTTAGCAGCCGTGAAGGCTGTCCCCATGTGCCTGGGTGTTCCCAAAGACTCAGGCCAGGGCAGAGGCAGCAGCCCCCACTGCCAAGACTGACCTGCAACATAGCAGTGATGCTGTGAGGGCTACAGTCGTGATAAAGAACATGACAGCTTGACAGAGCACTGTTTTCAAGTCCTATTCTGAGGTTGTCAAGTATGTGTTATCGGTTCGCTGTCTTAAATGTGCTAAACTCAGAATACACAGGTGAGGTTTGCCCCAGAAACAGACCCACTGCGAGCTGTGGGTGCTGCTGATCACTGAGTCCCAGGAATGAGAAACGAACTGGAGAGCTCACAGTAGCAGGGCCCGAAGAGATTGTGTATCTCCCCCTCCTTTGCAGAAGGTTGTGGGAATGGCATTTCCTGTGACTGCAGACCAGTATCAAGCTCTGCCTGCGTGGGCCAAGGTGGTGACAGAATCCACTGCTCTGCTTCTGCAGGGAAGGAGGAACCTCGGGAAGCTGGTTCCAGCACGTCCCCCGTCAGCAGCACCCTGAACCATTTCTGCACTCAAATGCCCACTTGTTCTCCCCGTTGCTGCCTCTTCTTCCTGACGGCAGAACAGCTGAACTGTGAAATATTCCTGTCTTGCCAGGGGTTAAGCAATGTTTCCCGGCATTGATGGGCATCACTTTACCTCGGAGGCTGCAAGTGGGATAAAGGAAGGGTCTATCCTGGCACAGTAACTGCACAGGCTGCAGCATTCCAGCTCCATTGGAAGGAAAATCCTGCACTTACACCTTTAGCTGTGCTAAATCCCTGCTGTGTGTCTTCCCATGGCATTCGCAACCCTGGCAGCTAATTTTATCTGCTCTAGAACAGATACTCCTTGGGCACCTTTTTGCAAGCCAGGGCAGCCTGGAAAAGCCCCCATAGTGTCTGGTAGCTACAAATGGATTTCGTTGTGTCTACTTGCTTCTCTTCTCCATGAAAAAGAGCTGCCACTGCCATTAGACTCTGTTCTCATTGCTGCTTCGTATTTTTCAGCCTACAAGGAGAAAATGAAGGAGCTGTCTCTGCTCTCCCTCATCTGCTCCTGTTTCCACACCCAGCCCCATCCTAACACCATCTACCAGTATGGAGGTATGTACATTGGCATGATGTTCCTGCAGGCAATGTGGGAGCTCATCCTGGAGGAATAATCCATGTCTCAGCCTGAGATCCTGCTGTTCAGTCTCCTTTCGTAGTTTATTTTATTAACCTTACATGTATTTTCCCAATTGCCAGCTTGCAGAGTCTGTCTGCTGCAAACCGGGGTGATATCCAAGGCATTAACAGCAATAGGGCCTTCCTGTAATTATGCTGTGAATCTGAATTATTGCATTGACATGGGGGGATGAAGCTGATCACTAATAGGGAAACTTTGGGGATAGAGCAAAATCACTCAGATCAGGACATGGGAACCCCCTAATTCCTGTGTGAAGAGCTCTGTGCTCTCAGGTAGATGCTCTCCTGAGTGTCCTAGATTCAGAAAGTCCCTGTTTTTCCCCCCCAAAGATATGGAGGTGAAGCAGCTGGATAAGAGGGCATCAGGCCAGAGCTTCGAAGTGATCCTGAAGTCCCCTTCAGATTTATCTCCTGAGAGCCCCATCCTCTCCTCCCCCCCCAAGAAGAAGGACCTGTCCTTGGAGGAGCTGCAGAGGAGGCTGGAGGCTGCAGAGGAGAGGAGGAAGGTAATGAGATGTCCTGCAGCAGCAGCGACTTTTCTGTGATGCGTCCTGACTGCACCAAACCCCAAAACTGGCTCAGCAGGACTCATCTAGGATAGGTGGGGAGAGCGTTCTTGCACTTAGCACCATATTCCACTGTAAATTGTCAGGTGAGAAGTGGAGTCATGGAGTGAGGTTCTGCAGCCTGGTTGAGGCAGGGAATGAGACCCCATCACCATCCTCCTCCTGTTCTTAAACCCACACAGTATGGGGCCTCTCAGTCCTCAGAGCTTCTGCCTAAGAGCTCATCTTAATCTCCCCTCTGGCAGGTTAAAGCCATTCCCCTTGGCCTGTCCCTCCATCCCTTGTCCAAAGCCCCTCTCCAGGTTTCCTGTAGCCCCTTTAGGCACTGAAGCTGCTCTAAGGTCTCCCCTTAAGGCGTCTTCTCTTCTCCAGGCTGAGCAACAAATGAGGTGACCCTGTGCCTTTCACCTCAGTTTTGCATCTCGTGCTTACCCAGAGCATTGAGCTCCACAGACATTGCCCCTTGGCAGGAAAAAGGTGCCAAAACATCTTCCAAGCAAGAGCATTATGGGATGGAGGGGGGTGGCAGAGTGGGTTTGAGCAGAGGAGATGGTCAGGAAGCCCCTCTGGGGAGTCAGAGGCTGGAAGAGCCTCTTGGGTTGCTTGATGGCTCTCCCGATGCCTTGCCCTGGCAGACCCAGGAGGCTCAGGTGCTGAAGCAGCTGGCGGAGAAGCGGGAACATGAGCGGGAAGTGCTGCACAAGGCGCTGGAGGAGAACAACAACTTCAGCCGCCTGGCCGAGGAGAAGCTCAACTACAAGATGGAGCTGAGCAGGGAGATCCGTGAAGCACATCTCGCTGCCTTGAGGGAGCGGCTCCGCGAGAAGGCAAGTGCAGTGCCCTGGGAGAGGGCTGGGGGGGATTCCCAAGGGGTGGAATTTGGGGTCTGGTCCCTGCAGGGTTGTCTCAGTGTGATGGGCACAGAGGAACAGGCGTTTCACTGCTGCTGGAGCAACTCCGCTCCTGAGCAGCAGAAGTAAGGGGGGATGTGTCCTTCAAGGTCAATGGAGAAAACACCATCTTGCTGATAAGCACAAGCTCAAAGGCACAGGATCAGGCCCATCCCATGCCCATGGGCTGCACGGACAGAGGGCTTTGCAGAAGAGAGGATGTGAACATGTTCAGTGTAGGTTCCCATCACCTCCAGGCTCCCGCAGATGCGATGCTTGGCTCCTTGCAGGCATAACCCACCGCCCTCACGGTGTGTCAGATGGGAAACTGGTCTCTCTTTTTGTCTGATGCAAACCCAGCGTGCAGGAGAGAAGGAAAACAGAGATCTCAGAAGCAGACGGTATCATCCTGGTGTCGTCTCTCCCATCTTTGCAGGAACTGCACGCAGCTGAGGTCCGCAGGAACAAGGAACAGCGGGAGGAGATCTCTGGATAAAGGGCTTTTCTACACATCTAGCACCTGATTCCTGATTAACAAACCAACCAATCGACCAACCAACACATTTGATTTTGTTTGTCTAGATGCAACCTTCGATCCTCCATCCTTCCCCCCCCACTCCCCTGGTGTTCGTCCCCCAGCTACACGCTTCTCTATCTCTGCATCCTTAATGTCAGTACTTGTGAGGATTCACAGATCATAGGGACCTCTAAGCAGAATAGCGACTAGTTCACACGAAATAGAGAATCAATCGCTCGATCAGTCAATCAAACAGCTTCTTTGGAGGGTTTTGTCCTTTTTTAAAAACAAATATTTCTTAAACTGATGTAAAAAGAATAATTAATAAGATATTAATAAATTCAACCAGCAGTGTCACAGAGATACGGATTTCTTACCCGGGGCTTTTACTCCTCATGGTGTTTGCTCTGAGCCAAATATCAGTTTCAGACTAAGTGGTAATTTCTGTGTGTGAGGCGGAATAGGGAAGAGCCCCGTGTTAGCCAGTGGTAGGAGAGAGGAATGAGAGGGATGGATGGTGCAGGAGCCGTGGTGTGCAGAACCCCCCAGCTCTTGGCTGCATCTGGAGCCAGCCTAGGCAGGCAGTGACCCAATGTCCTCATCTTTGCATGGTTCTTTGATAGCCCATGAGGAAGGAGGTGAGGGTCTCTGCCCAGAGCTGCTTGGCAGCAGAAGGAGCCAGTGGACTGAGTCACCCTCTCCCCATAGAGCAGGGACTGAGAGGTCTTAGCCAGGCAGCCGAGGAGACCCATAGACAATGATCACATCCCCAAACCCATGGGAGCCCTGGGAGAGGGTGCGCGGTCTGCAGGTCTCCAGTGCTCCCACAACATGAGATTTCAGTCCAGTAGGAAAGCAAATCCAATAGAGAAGGTGCATGGTTGTGAAATAGCCTTTTAGTGAACAGAATCATCCTCTTTCCCTCTTTCCAAAGATGTGTAGGACTCTTCAGCGCCGTTAGGAGGCAGGACGCATCAGCTGCCCAGTACCTCCAGACCTGCGGCTTCAGATGAGATGGAGCTAAGGGGAAGCAATTCCACAGTAAGGGTAAAGAGATGTCCCCGCACTTGTTCCTTGTCTAACTTTAGCTTTTCCAGACCTATCTATAAGACAAAGTTGTCTCTTGATGGAGGCAGGGATGAGCAGAGAACATGTGAGCATGGCAGTGATGTCTGATGTAAATAGGTGACTGTCCATGGACTTCCTCATCTTCCAGTGTCACAGCTTATAGAGGTAGCCAAGGTCCTAGCAGCCACCACGCACTGCAAGGGACTCTGTGCCAAGACCCACAGACCTGCTCACCATGCCCCAGCCTGGAGAAACTAAATGGAGATGTTGCATCTGGAAAGCAGGGAATGGCCACCTTCCACAAGGACACAGTGCTTGGGATGCAGCCCTGCTGGAGCGCAGCCCTGCAGCAGCTTTTGCAGAGGATTCGGTGGAAGCTGCTTCCCTCTGAGGCAGAAGGTAAAAGAATTCCCACTCTGACCAGTGCTCAAGGTCACTGGGTTGTTAGTTTATAAAGGGAATAGGGCAGTGGTTGGGTCCCTCCATCCTGGCTGCCCTCGCAGACCCTGGAATAAACCAAAGGGGCATCCAAAGCACTGAGATGTGTAATTGTGAATAACTGGTATCCTCTGCTGTGCCTCCAAAGAGCCGTTCTGGGCACAGGATGCAGGATCCTTGGGGAATGATTTAAGTAAACAAGGGATGCAGACTGGGGCTTAGCCCAGCCTGGGGCTCCCTGGGACTGTCCTTTGCTGGAAGCGATGAGGAGCTAGAGCAGATGAAGGGTTTGCCTAGGGAATAATGATCCCATTGCCCCTCTGAGAAAGGAATTATTGCTGGCTCTGCTCACAAACTGAAGTTTCTGTCTCCCCTTGTGCTTTAATTGGGTAAAGAATCGATTTCAGCCTGGGGTGAGCATCAGGCAGTCGCAGAAACCCCATGGAAAGCCAAAGAGAACAAACCCCAGGGCTCTTTGCTGATCTCCCCAGGATTCCCAGCTGGATTTGGGAGGGATCCCTCAATGGCCAGAGTGTGATGGTTGGGAATTCTGCTCCTAAAAAGAAGGGCTGCCTTATTCCCACACCCTCCACCTGGGCCAGTTTGGGGACAGGACTGTTAGAAAGCCCCAGTGCTGTCAGCGACTCAAAACAAATCATAGGATTTAGGACAAAGAGGGCAAAGGGAAGGAAACTGAGGGTTGAATTTCTTAACAGTAGCTAATGATCAGTTTATAGTAGCAGCTGTCTTAGATGAGCATCATTGTAGAGCGGCATCACCTCCAGCATCACCTCATCGCGTAGTGGCAAGAACTTTTAAAGTGTTTAAAACAAATACTAATTAATTTAAAAGTAATTTAAGCAAAACTGTTTGTGTGTCAGAAATGGTTGAAGCTGTCAAATGTCTGTGTCCCGCGCTGGTGGGATCTCAGAAGGTATCTGCGAGATATTAACCCTGTCCTACTCTCTGTGGTGCTGAGTGTTTGCTTGGTGTGTAATTCTGACCTGAGGCTTGTTGTAAATACTGGTTTTAGTACTATGATTATGATGATTATGATGATTAATTATTATCAGAAATGTTGTACTCATGAGCAGGGGTTTAAAACAAGAGAAATGACCGGTTCCACTCTCTCCTGGAGGCTCAGATGGAGTCGGATGAGGGCCGGGTGATGGTGCAGGCAGGGCAGGATGCTGGACCATGGAGCCGGGAGCTGGAGGCAGCTGAGTCCTGCAGGCAGGGCGGTGGGAGCAGGGACAGGCTGCTCCTCAGGAAGGGCTGAGCAGTGGGATAGAGGTGATGCTTCAGTTCTAGTACCTGTAATTTAGTGTAAACCCAAAGCTCCTGGTGCGAGGGGTCCCGGCTGTGCCCAGGGGAAGGAGGAGGAGCCATGAGGTTTGGACTGAGCTGGAGGAGAAGTGGTTGATGGTGGCTTGTGCTGGTTAGAGCCACCCTTCTGAGCCTCCACTGACTCTCTGGGCTTGATTCCTGCCTGGATCTCCCACTTCAGTCCTTTGTGCTTCCCTCCCCTTCCCGGAAGCCAGCCTGGATCTCAGGCAGGGACTGATTCTTGTAATCGCTTTGCCTGGCAAAAAGTAATCCCATGGGAAACACACAGGAGAGTGGCCTGGCACATGGTGTGAGCACTGGGAAACTCATTTTGCTCCCCTCCGTCGGGTCGGTGCTTTGAGGGACAGCGGATGCAGCTGGAAAACGTGTTCCTGCAGGCTCGGAGGAGCAGGGATGCACAGGGAGAGTTTTGCACCGGTAATGTCAGGTACCCGCTGCCAAGACACGTTGTGCCAAGGAAACCACCTCATCCATAGGAGAGGCAAAGCGATGTTTGCCCGGTGCAGATGCATGTGACAGGGATTTAGGGAGCTTGGCATTTGTCCGGTGCCACTGGACGCTATCAGGGAAATGTGTGATTGCTTTGGCTGCACCAATGCCCGTGGCTGTGAATATGGCTCTGTGCCCGACTGGCAGCACAAGGCATGGGCAGGGATCACGGTTGTTTCATGCCTTTCCATATCCTAGGGTTGCTAATGGTTGTGTGCAGCAGCATACTTCACACCTCAGTTGAGACTAATCAAGTATCCTCATGAACATCCTTACTGCCCCAGCCTCCCTCATTTCCAGCCTGTTCCCATGTACTGAGGTTGTGGACATGGCATGAACCACCCCCATTCCCAGGACCACCTTCCTTATGATAAGGCTTGAAGTTCTTCCTTGATTCTCATAGATGTTTATAATCAAGCTTTGTAACTTGGCAGCCCCCTTTCTGCAGCAGCACATGGACACGAGACTTTGTGCCTGGTAGGGAGAGCATCCTCGAGGCGGGCGGCAGCATCCCTGCCTGGACCACGAAGGTGAGGGAGCAAAGAGAAGGTGACAGTTTATTCCATGCGTGCGTGCACCTTCCAAAGAGCACTCCTGGTGAAGGGCCTCTGATTTGGACAGAGAAGCTGAATCTGAATGAGCTTCCAGTTGAGCAAAGAGCTCGGCTCTTCCTGTAAATGGGTGCTTTCAAGGATGCTGCCCCCTCAGACTGCTTCTAGACTGAGCCTATTCCTTCTCTTCTTTCTGAGTCATTACAACCCCTCGCTGTAACCCAGACCTTTCAGCTGACCTCCCGGGGATAGCGGCACTTCACTGCATGCATCCCACCCTGGGGGTCGGTTGGTATTGCTGCTCCCTTTCCACTGTAGCCTTCAGCTTGCTTGCTTTTGCTTAGCCCAGCGTGACTCCGGCCTTGGGCCTGCAGAGCCTGTCTCCTGGGGTTCCTGGTATTCCCTCCCTCCCTTGCCGTGGCTGCACACACAGACACAGACGTGGAAACGAGATGTGCACTTACACCCTTCACACCACTTGAAATGAGTCAGGGATTGGCTGTTTACGGTGCTAGAGATTTCTTACCATCCATGCCAGGGAATGAGAGGACATAGCAAGATCAATAAACTCCACCTTTGCAGTCAGTTGTCTTTAAGTAGAGAGGAAGAGGGGCACTGGTCAGTGGTTGTGTGCTCTGGGGTGCCTAGGGAAGCAGTGGGACCCATTGTGGCATCCCTGCACCCCCGGGCCTCAGTTTCCCCATCCTATGACAAGGGGACGCTGATGCTGGACCACGGGAGAGCCAACGCATCCAAAGTGCTCTGAGAATGGAAAGTCCCAAGGGACGGAGTCGTGGTTCACAATTGGCTATCCCAGGAGGAACCAACTGGCCCATGGCCACAGGCAGAGGTTTGGGAGGCTGAGCTGTAACCCCAGGGCTCAGCACCCCAGGCAGGATTCACACCTTTGCTGGTGGCAGGGTGGAAGCTGGCGCGGTGTCATGGAAGGGCTTTCCATCACTAACAGAGCCTTGTCTGGTTCCCTTCGGTCAACCACGTGCATTTCATTGTCAACTTGAGGTTGTTGTTGTGCAAAAGAAGTGATTATGAAACAAACAAACAAAAAAGGAAATAAAGTTGGTATGAAACCACGCGTCCATCTCTCTCCATCGCTTGGTTTAGTTCCGACGCTTCTCTTTGTATTGTGACAATACCAATAAACTGCATTAAATGGAAAACAGACCTAAAGATTGGACAAAACAGCCTCTGAGCACCTCTCTGCTGAATGAGTTCTTTGAACCCAGCATAAAGACACAGAGACACACAGTTTGTCACTGCTTTCAGAGGAAAAACATCACCAAACGCTTAAAGGAGGGTGCTGACACCCCTTAAGGAAAGGGGAGGGAATGCAAAGCCTTTACAGAGGAGGACTGGAAAGCTATAAGGCAATTGCAGACAGAATAAATCCAGATCAGGCAAAAGTGCGCTTCTGTTTTGAAAGAAGCTTTTGCTTCAGGAGCTGTCCCAAGAAACAAATTCCAGCACAAACAGGAATTCTATTTTTGCAGCGTGACCTTCCTGATTTTAGAGATAAAATCCTAACTGCAAACGCAGCATCGCTCACTTTTCCTCCTATAGACACTGACCTGGGCCCTTAAGACTGGATTGGGTAAAGTAAAGCATCTGCATTTGGCTTAGGAAACAATCACAGTCCTTGGTGCCATGAAATTCAAGGTGTCTTAGAGACCCCAAGCGTGGTCACCCTCTAACCAGTTCATTCAGGTCAGATCCTTCATCCTCCTATGAGCCAAAGGATAAAAAGGCAGAGGAATGGGATCTGTTGGGAAGAGGGGGACGGGTGTTGCAGTGATGCTCCCACCACCCTCAGCCTCTGCCCATGTATGCAACCCTGCAGGGCCCAGCTCCCACAGGCAGCACCGAGAGGGTTTAAAGCCTCGATGCTGAAGCCTTGGAGCAGATTGTAGCGCCCACCAAAATGCTTCTTCAAACATCAAAACCAGGCCAAGGAAGCAAAATATCTTAGGAACTCTTGGAACGATCCCTACAGCGCATCCGATCCCTACAAAGCATCATTTGCCCATGTCTGAGCGAGGGGAAGGTAAAGGCAAAAGCACATCTGAGCAGGCAAAAACCAATAGAGATTTTTGCAGAGTAATTTACTAAAGGTTTACACAGTAGCTGTGCTGAGGCTGCTCTCCCTCAGCAGCCTGCCTTGCACTAAGGCTGTGAGTGACCCCATCAGCTCATAGAGGAGCTTCGAGCAGATAAGGTGCCAGGAGGTGAATTCCTCTGGCTGTGGGTGCTGGGGAGGAGCCTGGGGAGGTTTCTGTTGCTGGTGCCTGACAGCAAAAGCAAGGGTTTGCTTTGCAAGAGGCCACAGGCTGTTGGGAAACAGGAGCAGGGCAGCATCGCTGCCTTCTTACCCTCTTTATAATCCCTGTGCCATCAGGCTCTCGTTACGGTGGGAGGGGGACCTTTTATCTGCCCCATATGGGCCCTATGTAGGTCACGAGGACAGAGCTGCCTGTGTAGGTCCACAGGGAGCTGATGACCACGGTGCTGGCTTCCATGGCAAAGAGCATCACCATTTCCAGTGGGTGAATTGACATTGCTGGTCATCTTGGAGAAGGAAAAGAAACAGAGCTCCTCGTGAGGCATCACTTGTATTAGCTTGGGTAAACTGGAAAGCGAAAAGGAACACGAGGGTAACAGAGCTGGCAGATGGTTGGTTTGCACAGGGAGGATGGAAAAAGAGAAGAGGCCTGGGACAAATAAGCCTTAAATAAACCACTACAAATTACCAGGTTCATTAGAGATCGCTGTGAAAAATGCCACGGAGCAGATCAGCCACGCACCTGCACGCGAGGCAGAAAAAGCCACTTGTCAAGGAGGTGTGAAAAGCTGCTGGAACTAACCCGCATCGTGAGTTGCAAAGAGGGATTCACAGCTCCTTGGGTCTCTGGTCTGGCTCTTCCTTTCTCAGAACGCGTTAACCACCCACTTGCAGAAGAAGTGAGACATGGCAAGAGCGTGTGAGAAATGTGTGTGTCCCCCCCCTTGAAACATCACTGCAGCCTTTCAAAGCCTGGACCCCGTGGGCACAGCTCACAGGGCAGAAATGACACCAAAACCCATGAGAGCTCCAGGCAGCTGGGGGGGAACCCAGGGAGCAGTCACAGCATGGTATTTAGCATTGAAATGCAGCACATCTTGGGTGCAGCAACTCGGGGATGGCTCCTGAGCTCTGCAGTGAGCAGGAAAATCACTGCTGTGGGGTCCAGCGGCAGCACTGGGGTGATGTACGGTGCCCATTCACATCACAGCCCCTGGGTACCATGTGCAGCCCCCCTCCTTTAGGTACCACTGCACTTCTCAGGCCCTTAAAGGCCTTTGAACATGACACCCGACTAAGAGCTCACAAAGCAGGACAGCTTAGGTAGGAGGGAGGTGTCCTGCCAAGCGCAAAACGCGCTCTTTTATCTCCTCTTTTGTAATGTATTGCTGATAATGCCAGCAAAAGAGTCCTCGGAGAACATCCTTCAGGGTTTATTACACCTCTTCAACCCAGTGAAAGCAGCGCTGCATCCTGGGCTGCAAACAGACTGAACCCGGAGGCCTGAAGCTCTCCCTTCAGGGATGGAGAGGATGGAAGGTCCCCTCGATGCCTGCTCTGGCCCGTGGCAGGCTCCAGCCTGGCTGCTCCATGATGTGTGCCTGCGGGGATGAGCGAATGGACTCCGTGCAACCCAATGTGAATCGAGTAGAAGCCGTTTATTTAGAGTCGCACATCTCTTACATAGTCTCCCAAGCGCTAAGCAGTAACTTTCCACTGTTTCACTCCCTTATCACCCCAAGGTAGCAAAGCACTTGAGGGCTGCAGCACATCCTGCTTTATCTTGCAAACAGCCCGCTTTGTCTTGCTAACTGATCTTTCCCATTATGTTCTCCACAGTTCCCAAGGTTCAGGCCAATTAGGCCATTAGCACCTGGTGTTTTCTTTGATGTTCCCAGGACTCGGGCCTCGGTGTTCTCCCTGATGCTCCCGGGGCTCAGGCCGAACCAGGGTGATAACGCTTGCATCCATTTCGTTAACTCCATGCTGTCTCCCGCATGTGCCCACCACTGACCACAGACCCCGCGGGGACCGGTACACACCGCGCCCCAAAACCCTGTCCTTGTCTCAAAGCCACGCACAAGCACAGCTCTGCACCCCCAAACCGCGCACACACACAGCCCCCATCCGCACACACGCACCCGTGGGGTCGGACGGGGCATGGAGCAAGCTGCTCCTGTGGAAGGTGTCCCTGCGGTTGGAGCCGGATGGGCTTTAAGGCGCCTTCCAACACAACCCAGCCTGTGAAGCGCCCACCCAGCTCCGCACTGCACCGGGGCCCGGAGTACCCATACCCCGAGCGCAGCCCTTCCCGGGCTGAGGGGCGCGCACGGGACCCCGGGGCACGGTCGGGCCGCAGGAGCCCCGCAATGCAAGGGGCCGGCACCGCACGGACCAAGGGAGGTGCACCGGGGGGGGGGGGTACACGAAGACGACGAAGGAACCCCACAGGATCCCTCACGGACCCCCACCAACCCCCACAATGGGGCGCCCCACACCCCCCACCTCCGGTAGCCAACACCTTGGCCCCGTCCGCGCCCCTGCAAACGGCGCCGGCCCGGTACCTATTTCACAGCCAGCGCGGGCCGCGGCGCCCCCGCCAAATAAGTCCCGGGAGCCGGGCCTGGCTGCGCGCAT
>WYDI02032238.1:0-17767 GCA_009867235.2 Psittacus erithacus
GTTTTCTAATTTATGACTAAGTTTAAACCACAACACATACCTAACTGGGCACAGAGACTGCAGTACTCTGGTGGTGAAGACTCAGTAAAAGTGACCACTGTATGATTCCTATTGTCACTTCACAAAGCAGGTCACATCCTTCATCTAACATTCAAAGTAAATTTCATCCCCAAGTGTATGGCAGTCATCGCCTACTAAAACAGTGCACAGGGATCTTTCCCTCTCAAGGACCAAACCAAAAGTCTTTGTCCATCAGGGAATGAAGCAAAATCCATACGCTGATTTTGACATTAGGACTGGTAGTATTTGGTAGTATCCACACAATGCTACTGACTTAACCCCTGTTCAAACAGAGACTTTAAAAATAATCACCAGTGATTAATCTTAAAGCAAGATTCCGCGAAGTAGAAATCTTATGGACACTAAGTATTTCCTTTTGCTGCCTTTGTGATTGAAAGATGTGTTTTGCTGCCTCCTTTAGTTCACATATTTTTTTTATTCCCTTAGCCAATTACTATTAAGTTCTGGATAAGATGAGGCTCTTAGTTGTAAGTTATGCCTTCTTCAACACAATACCATAATTGACACAGGGAGGGAAAATAATGTTAGGGCAAGTATCAGAATGATAGCTTAGCTGATATATCCTCTCATCTGGGATTTCTTGCAATAGTTTGTGTATGTTAATGGCCCATGATGGATTTTCTTTCGGATACAGTTCTCATCATCACATCCCAAACAACTTATAGCAATGAATTCCAGAAATTAGTAAACCAAATAAGGAAAGAAAAAAAAAATGCTGTGTAACTACCAAGTTGTTTATTCATATAGTGACAGAAGCATTTTTGTGTTTCTTAAAGGTTGTGTTTTCATACTCCATATATTTTTGTATACGTTTAATATGTTAATCAGAAAAATAATCTTAGAATTTCAAGAAATGGAGTTTTCAAGTAGTCAAATGTTATTTGTTGGTTTTGCAGCCATATAACAAATTACAAAAGAGGTTCTCTCTAGGTACTGAAATGTGATTCAAAAGTTACCTTACCTGTTTGACTTAATTTATCAGAGACAGTATTAAATGGTGGTTTTAGTCTCCCTAGGATTTTTAGTTTATGACAGTGACTCTATTTGGAATCGGTGTATAGCCCTGCAAAATACCACATTGCAAGAATACCAATATTTAAGGATATCAGATTCTATTTGTTCAGCCTATTAAAGTAGGAACCATCTCAAGTGATATGATAGCTGTATTACTCAACATTATTACAAGCAATGACATATGGTAGAACATAAGAACAAATATGCAAATATGTGTTTTATCAGAACCAAGGCACTAAGTTTGAACAAACCTTTTTTAGCACAGCTGAACTTGAACAGCAGCCCATTAACAGCAATACTTATCTATCATTTTTTTCTAAAGTGAACAAATAAAACTTCCTATCTCATAGCAAGTGAAATGGCTGAAAAGTTGTAAAATATCCTTGATAAGAATGACTAAAGGCTTCAGTGACCTCACTAAAAATCGTGGTCGTTCAAAAACTATGTTAAAAAGTTGCCTGTGATCAAGTTTTGCTGGGAGAGAGAGGGAGGGAAAGAGCAAAGAGATTAACTACATCACATTTGTACATCTTCTATTTTATAAGTAAGGCACAGTGAAGATTCAGTATCCTCAAGGATAGGTGAGCCTTCCATGGAGATAGCCTCTAGTACTGGTCATACCATGCTTTTTATGGGAAGACAAAGAGGGGAAAGTATCACAATATTAGAGAATATGATCCTTAACTTGTTTAAGATGGGGGAAAAAGGTTTCAAAATTGCTTCTATTTTCTATTTGAAAAATAACCGAAATTAAATGTGGCTGTTGAAACTTTTTGTTCACAAACGAAGAATACATGTAGGCATTTAAATAACTATTGTAGTATGAAAAATTAAAACATTTCTGAAATGGCTTTTCAGAAAAGGCCATGCTTTAATAAAAAAAAATAAATTTGATGCTTGAAAAATTTTGGGAACACTGTAGGCTGTGAAAGGAGCATACAATAACATATATTCTTCTTGACAGAATATATTCTATGCCTTCAACTAAGCTGAGTGCATTAATTCTTTTTTACTGACAATGAGAGAAGGGATTCTGGGCTTAAACAGTTTATAGCCTTACCAGTATTGCTTTTTGGGAGCCGCAGGCAACAATTCATTGTGGTGTCCTGCCTCAGAGTCTACAGCAAAAGAGAGGACCTAATCCTGTGCTGGCCACAGGGCTTCCCAAGCAGGAGAAGCACTTTGTGCTTATCACCTAGAGAGTGCAGGGCTAAACTCCCCCTGAGTTTCAGCAAGCCCACTGATTCAGATGCATCCCCACTATTTCCTGCTTGCCCTATATCTTTCCTTCCTAAATAAGGCAGTCTCCATGCACAGGATGTAAGCAGGGAATGTTTCCCACCCCTTTGAGATATCAGATTTTATGTGTACCTTTACTTTTACGTGGGTTTAGTGGTACAAGACAAATTACAAAAGAGCAGGAATAACCACAGCATGATCTTTCTCCCAAGCCTTTTTTTCTGAAGGACAAGCAATAGTTACTTTGTTGTTCTGGCATTTCTCTAGCCCTGAAGAAAACCTGGCTTTCTGTTTGCTTTGTGCCATCAGACAAGTGCAAAACAACTGAACAGGGAATGCAGCCTGGTTCCAAAATTATGTCAAATTCACAGTCTGTGTACTAGTCAAGATAACACAAAAGTCATAAGTGTATCAGTAAAACCTATTTAGTGCTGCGTAGCTTCTTAACCTACTAAACAAGATGATGTGAACTTGTGTTCCATTCTTTTTCTTCCTCCTTATCAAATAAAGATCATTATGGCTTGGAAAGTGGGGATTGCCTTCCGAGGGCTCCAGACCAATAATGCAGTAATTCAGTATTAATATCTAAATCCCTATAGAAGCAAGAGTCAAGCTGACATATTATGCATGAGTTGGTAGATACTCCATATGTTGTTTGTATTTCCTCCTTGAGGCACTGTGCTATAAATAACAGAAACTGAAATACAAAGTAGCACTCATCAGGGACAATAAAAGTAATAATTCAGAGATTTGTTCATGAATATGGCTGGAGGGAACCCATTATGATTGCAGAGTTTGGTCTTCTGCAAGAGACAAACTTTTTTTCTATTAATCCCTGCTGAAGATAGGTGAAGATTTTTTTTTTTTATATCCAAATAGTATAGAATTGGGGATTTATTTACGGAAAAAAAACCCCAAAACAGCCCTGTCTCTGAAAATAAGTTTTATCACTTGGTAGCTAAGAGAACTGAGGTAAGACAATTTATCTGAAAATCTAGCCAAGGCAGTATCAATATGAAAGACTTCTCAGACTTGTTTGAACTCCACTGGATTTCTTAACTTTCTTGATAGCCTTAAATATATACTAGTATAAATACTGTATTTTTTTAGTACTTGTATGGAATATTGAAATAATAAAAAAAGGTACAAAAATTCTCTTAAATATGTGTTTAAAAGAAGTATGCCTAAGCCTAAATTAGCTTTACATATAAATAATAGAGGAAAAAAAAAATTAAGAGATGCCTTTCTTCACTGACTGTGTAAGGCATTTATACAATCAACTGTTGACGTGAGAGTCACGGACAATGCAGAGTTGATCAATGTGATCAAACGATTCCCACTTTATTGCAGTTACATAGGGCTATTTATACCTGATTCACGCTTGCTCCATGTTTAGTTGCCCTCAGTAACAAGCTGTCCATTGGCACAAAGCTCTTAGTGATAAGCTGCTGATTGGTATAAAGTCTGATGGTTACAAATAACTCTGTGGTAAAGATTACATTATCACAAGATTCCCCAGTTCTAGCTACATCCTTATTCTTGTGGTTCTGCATCCCGTCTTTGCTCTAATTAGTTTTCTAACCTCAGCAGTTTTGATTCTCCAGAGCATTCTGAGCTCACCCTAGCCTTTGGCCTACTGCAGCCTGCTGCTTTTGCCTTACACTTACTCTGACCATTGTCAACATGCTTATTAGCTGTTGCCACTGCTCACAGGGGCATTCACCCACAATCAACTACATCAAGGTATGTAGATACTCAAGCATCCAGCAGTTGGTGGACATTTCTAGCAGTCTCTAGGTCTAGTGTGCACCCTGATTATGTCCTGACTGCATTACAGAGCATAGCTTGGGTGCTGCAGCAGTCCTTGAGCATGCTGCAAGGGAACTGGAAGGAGACCTACTCTCTGCTTGATCTGGAGACAAGAGGGGATACTGTGAGTGAAACTGTCCTGCAGACCTTTAAATAACTATATTTAGGCAATGTACATACTCAGTTCTCTTTGTGTCTCTGAAGTATATTTGCACTGGAGGTACGTATGTCCAGTTGTAAAGATAGCAGGAACTGAAAAACTTCTCAATAGAGGTGCTTGGTACAGTAGGTTTCTTACTGCTCTTTCTCACTGTTTTTTGACATAGCTTTATTCATGGTGCTGTCCAGTACAACATGTGAATTAACTAATTGGTTCAAGCCTGTGATTTTCTCAGAATAACCTCTTACAGTGAGCTTTGTATTTTCTAGTCTAAAATATATATATATTAAAAAGTCAGTATTTTTGCAGTCTAAAGGAGTGATTACATTTGCTTACAGATTCTGTATTTGTTTTATGGCTTCTATTAAAACAGACTTCTAACATAGATTCATACATTCTGTTATAGGTTACATGTTTTCAGAAAAAAAATTACAAAGGTCCTTTCCAACTCTATTCTATGATTCTATTGCCTCATTTTTTTCGATGGTTTACCCTTTAAAAGCCTGCTTTAAGAACAAATAGTATCTTACTTTCATTTGCTGGTCCCTACTAGCCTTTTTGAATGGTCAAGAAGAAATTAGAAAAAACTTACAGCTCTCTATAAGTTAGACTATTTATATTAATTTGCAAGTCTTCATAGGTTAATAAATAGTAAATGTTTACACTGGCATTTTAGAAGAGTATAATAAATTGCATATATATACACACAAAGGTTATAGATAATTATATGGGATTTATTGACTCGTTTGATAATAACTGAATAGCTGTTTATTGGAATCTCCCAAAGTCTTCCAAATGCTTAAGAATAGTTCTTCCTGCTGTGTGAGGTCATGATTTATAGTCTATATATCAGCACAATTGATAGGAAATTGTTTTTGTGTTGGTTTTAAGTAAGTAGTGTAGCACTGAATTTAGGCATTTACAAGACATTTTATAGCCCTCCCAGCATGGTGTTACTATTTTTTTCAAGGATTTTAAAGGACTTTCATGGACTGTATAAAGAATATCTGACATGATTTCCAGTTATCCTCTGAAAAGCTGCTACATGAATGGGGCTGCAAAACATCATGATTCTCTTACACTAACATTCTCTTTCTGGATTCTCCTATAATTGTCTGTTGTATACAGAAAAAATCAGGTGCTGTAGCAATGAAGTTTTCCAAAATTAGAAAATAGATTGTCATAAAGATTATTGCTATTTGCAGATGTGTAATCTGCTACATCTTTATTTTGCAATTAATACTTGAAGAAAATAATTGCATGTAAATAGATGCACTAATAATAGCTGATTAAAATGCATTAATTTTGTATCACCAAATAATAGTCTTTAATTTAATTCCAGTACACCATAAAATGGCTAATTCCTCTTTAGCCAGTTCATATTTAAATTGATAAAGGAGATGAAAGCAGTTTAGAAAATCTCATTAAATGTGCAAATATATATTCCTATTTTCTGCGTGAAGTTAGTCTGTAATCAATTAAAATGTAATAAACACTATGGTAAAACAATGCTGAAACTACAGAAGCAAACACAAATCATAAAATGCAAGTGAACCACCCCTTACTAACCGTAAGTCTCTCAGTTTGCATGCAGTGGGTTTATTCACTAGGGGCGACACTTTAATCTGCTGTGCTTAAGCGCTGGTATTAAATCCTGAGCAGACCTTGTGATACACATGTAGTTTTATTTCTGTCTGCTGTATATTAAGGCCTATATGAATTAGGTAGCATTCCTTATTTACTGCATTGTCATGTACACTTTTTATGTAATCAGAGTATGGTTTTGGTTTTTTTTTTCCATTATTTATATATTAGTTCTTGACTTTCGTTCTATTAGAACACCCAATGTTTGCTCATGAAATAGGGAGTTAATCTGTTTAATGAGTCATTCTAAATGGCTTCCATAGATCTAATTTATTAATAATTCAGAGGACTACTCAAATGGCTGCCATTAGTTTGTGATCTCTTTTCCTGCTGCCTGTAGTGGATGCAGTAGGTGCTCTGTAGTAAAAATATCACTTAAGAACATGGGTAGAAATTTGTAGCTGTTTTTAGAAATGTTTTGCTGCTAGCCTTTCAGGAGGCAAACAGAATATGTAGCATTATTCATGCGGAGATTTATAAACTCAAAAAAGTGCTGTGAATTCAGTGATCAAAACATAGGTAAGGTCTTTAGAAGTATTAATTTCTTTTTCCTGTATATCACCGGTATGCATGTAGGAGTAAGCGTTTTCGCTTTTATGTGTGGGTACAACTCAATACATTTGATGGGTGGCATCTCACCCCTGAGGTAGCTCAAACGTGGCTATTTTCTTGCCAGATAAGAGTTAGAAGAGTGCTGCGTTCTGAAAATGCAGGTGTCACAGTTTGGGTGGGATCTGACAAATTAAATTCTGTACAAATCAATGAATATAATGTAACTTAAAACCACATGGAAACTTCAGCATTTGCTTTATGAATTTGCATATTCTCTGGGGAGCATTCAGACAGGCTGCAGATTTCAGTAACTTCTGAAATCTGTCATGTAAACAGAGTTTCTTAAAATCCTTGTAAACCCGAGTATTTTAATTCTAGTAAAACAGATGGGAATGGACAAGGAGGGCTAAAAGGTAAAAGAGAAGGTTTTAAAATACTTGACTTATAAAAAGACCATGGTACCCAGACTGCATTTGTTATATTTCTAAATGTAACCAGAATCCAAATTTATTTAATGATTTTATTATTTTAATCAGTCTGTTCAGTATTCATCTTCCAAGAACTTTGTCACCTGTCTTCCTAAACCATGCAGGCATTACACTTTTTTGGAAAAGGAAATTGCACTTCTAAGTCAGTAAAATGAAGTGTTCTTATCCATTGTATCAAAAGAGAATGCTTTGTCATTTTAGTCAATCACACAGACTAGTGACAGAGTGAGAACAAATCGTCCTAGCCAGAGATTTGTATAAATTCCCTTCTTCTGATCTCCTACATATCTGCTTCTCCAGGTATTAGGATTATATGTTACCTAAGAAGTTAAAGATTTTTACGATGCTTCAAGTAAAAGGCACTGAGTTTGAACAACTTAAAAAGAGAATCTAATGCAGCATAGAAAATTTATCTAAAATAATAGGAAAAGCAGTCTCTTATAGTGAAGGGAACAGTTTTGTTACTATAAAATTTGAAAATATGCAAGTATATGAAACTGGGATAACGGCAGCCAAAATCTCATTGAGAATTTTTATTTTGTCTTTGCAACATCTGTCATTATCAAAATGAAATTCAACAGTCATAACTGTAGTCCCTGTTGTTGTGGAAAAAAAACCTGCTTTGTACATCTCAGTACGGCAGTAAAATATCCATGTGGGGAATTTAATTTGGATCCTTTATAGCAGCAGCATGAACTAATACATTCCAAGAAAGTCAGATTTTCTGTGACTGTTCCGGCAGTACATTAGATAAATTTCTTTCCATAAGAAATCCATGCACAACAGTCTGTGTAATTATTTTTCTGCCTTGCAGTTCTCTCTTGTCAGATTTCCGGGGCTGTTCCCTGTGCCTCGTGTTCATACCACATGATGCAACTGGTGATGTCTGTGTTTCAAATGGCAGTGGCAATTGTAGAAATGTTTTGTCCAAATCAAAGTTTCACGCACGGCAGATCTCATTGTGTCAACTGAAGACTTAAAGACAGTCCAAAGTCATTGCGCTTGATAAAAAGTTGGAAATAAAACCATTTTTTGGAATGAATAGGCTGATAAATGTGTGACTAAAGGGAAGATAACTGTAGGCAGCCACCAGTGACCATTCCATGTATGCGCTTTGCTGGTTGATTTTCTTTTTAATATCTAGAGTCTGAATGTTTTGCTGAAAAAACAAAATACATTTGGCAGTTCCAAACTATTAGTTCTTATTTTTGAAATATATCAAATTTAATTTTGATTACAGTCTGTGGTTTGAAAATTATTTTAAATTATATTTAGCTGTATTAATATACAGTGAGGTATTTACAGCATTTTATTATGTCAATAAATTCTAGAACTGTTTCGAAAAGTAAATTTAAAAGAAAACTTTTCTGACAATAGGCTAGGATACCAGATTTAACTGAAAGCCTTCATCAGGTGTCAGAACCCATGAATAATACAGAGTAGAACCCAGTGAAAGATCATTTATCCCCAAGCCTTCCAAATATAAGGATTTTTATATTGTATCAACTTTATTCATAGGGAACATTTACTGGCAAATCAGAAGTGTTGCAGTGCATTTATCAATATTTTTTAATGGCATATTACAATCAGAGATGTTGAAGCATGACTGTCCGTTAAGAAGTAAATAAGAAATGGCCACCTAACACAATACTTTCTGGAACATTACTACAGCTGTGGTTTTATTGATATAGCTGAGGAAATTTATTTACAAAAACCACTACTTTGCCATATAAATAGTAACTGGCAGCACAGGAGAAAGTTCTATTGACTTTGCTGCTAAAGCTCCAGATGTGGTCCTCCTTTCTAGATTTAGGAAACGAGGTGGCCCATATTATTTTTTAGATTTTGAATGTATGTATAGGCTTTCTCACAATATATTTTCATCAGAAGACATGACACAGTCAACTAAAATAGTGGCTGGCTGTTTCCTTTCCTTCCCTTGTCCTGTCCTTGAAAAAATGGCTGTGATTTTTTTTATCTTTTTCTTTTTAGTATGTTATTTTGTGTTTTAATGAACATTGGTTTAGTTTGGAGGCAAAAACTCACCACAAACAAACAACAAAGAAAACTTTCCTTATTTTGCTATTAAGTTTGTTTTAAAACTCCAGGTGAAAAAAAAGGTTTTTATGAACCTAGGGTGCAGTTGGGGTTTGCTTACTGATTGCAGTTCCTAAAGTAATGGAGCCTTGTGCGCAAGAACTTTCCTGTAGATGTTGGTAGGTTGCGACACATCCATTGCAGAAGCATATTTTAGCAAACAAATCAAAGATCAGCACATAAGTACCCAACTCCAGCAATTTGGAAATCGCCGGCTTGTGTTGTAGAATACAAGTTTGAACCTCACTGCCTGCTGAAACACAGAGCTGGCAGTGGCTGTGCCCACTGGCAGCCCTTCAAAAATTTGACAATTCCCTTTGCTGTAAACTAAATAAATAGATAAGATGGAAAAGCAAGAAGCATTTCATAACAAAAGGACCTATTCAATCATTAACTGGCAAAGCTTCCAAAGGCATTAAAATAAATGAACCGTGGCTTGAACTGAAAAGGCAAAAATTGTAACTTGGGGCTTATACTTTCTAAGTTTAATTAAATAAAAATGGATTGCTGTAGCAGCATATGATTTCCTATACTATTATTGCTAGAAATATATTTAGTGATTTAAAGATAGAAATTTAATCAGAGGTTTGACTGTATGTTATCTAATTCCATTATTCTGTGTTACTTTCCAACAACTGAATAGCATCAGCTGTCACTTTAAATTTCAGTCTCTGCAGACTGCATAAGCAATTCTCAATTTAGAGCATTTTCCAGCTGTTTATATATATAAAACCCTGTGTGGGTTTTAGAAGCATTTCACTGTTATTGCTTTGTAAAGCCTTTCATTAGCATGGAATTAATAAGGAAATAAATTTTGAAGCAATTAGAAGAAAGGGAGTAAACGTCTTCAAAATTAGCATTTTGCAGCTTGGAGCCTGCATTGAACTGCTGTTGGATTGTGGTACTTTGTGCTGCTTTGTTAATCACAAGCAAACTTCTAAGCCATACTGAGAAGTTTTGTTTCTGACATTTCCCCACTTGAACTTTATACTTCCTTGAGTCCTTGACTGGACTTCTGAACCTGATTAAAGCTGGACAGTCATCATTTCCTCTCCATTCCTATTCATGTATATACTTCTAACAGCCAAAAGCTCTGTGAAAGGTGGTACTCAAGTCAGGTAACTAATCATTTGGCATGCTGGCTGGAAAAGATGGGTGAAGAGACCTCAAAATTCCCACCTCTTCCGCTTGCCTGCACAAATGGCTGCCTGCACAACTCTAAAATCACTAGAGAATGCAGGTGACAAGGAGAGACTTCTAATAACAGAAATAATCAGAGAAAGCAAATCCAAGGTGTTTCTGTGAGACACAAATTGTTCCATTTATTTTCATGAGTTTTTAATGTTTTTAATTATTCTTGCCTTTAATTCTCATATTGCTTGGAGAGGAAAACTAAGCTGTATCAAAGTCAAGGCTAAGTGATGAAGGCTGACAGTCCATCTAGAGCTCACATACAAACCAAATGCAAATATAAATGAAGACAGTTTCCCTGAAAGAACCAAGAGATGGCATAAATTGAAAAGTGCCATGAAGTAAACCCTTATTCTAAGCAGTTGTGCAAAAAGGTAGAAGGGAAAAGGTAATCCTTCATGCTTCCCAAGAAACAAACAGGTTTGTATGATATTCCCCAAAACAGTTACTGAAACTATTCAAGTATGAAAGATTTCACTTAACCTAAGTGAATAGGCAAAAAATAATCATTCCTATCTATTTATTTTATCAGAATTGGATGAAAATAAGTGGCCAGTAAGAGCTGTGCTATTTTTCTTTGTGTTTGTTATGAACATGGTCTACTTTTGCATTCCTTGCGCATGCAGATTCCCACTGAAGCCAATAGAATTTCTAGATGAAAAGCGTATCTGAATAGACCTCATAATTTAATAAAAATGTTGAAGTGCGAGTGTTTCCCAAAGTATGCTGTATATCAATGTGACAAAAGGGAAAGAATGTACTAAAAGCATAGTGGTGTGGTGGAGAATATGGATGGGCAATCAGAGCAGAAATAGCATGGCTTCAGTTACAAAGAGAAAATCTGAAACATAACCTAGGTTGTACTAAATTAATTCTAAATCAACATTATCAACTAAATTGAAAACTGAAATATGTTGTTAGAGGTGTTTTACAATTCCTGATTTTGTCCTGATTATTAAGAATGACAAATACATTTAACAATTAAATGGATGGTCACTTTAATGTGGTTCCTGTATGCAGATTACAGGGTAAGGCGCTTCAGATTGAGCAGAATCAAGTATATTGATACAAGATGTTGGTAGAAGGAAGACAAAATCTGGGGTATTCTGCTGTTGTACTTTGTGTGTTACGGACTGTGATTACTTCAATTCTGAAGTGAGTGACTGCAAACTAGCATCATGCTTGCAGATTTAATGCTTCTGCACTGAGTTAGGATGAATAAAATCGTGGCTCTGAGTGGACATGAAGATTTACCTCAGGGGGCTGTCAGTAAGTATGCAGTTCATATTTACATCAGTGTAGCTGAAGTTTAATGGAAATAATTTTCAGTATTAATTAGCGTAGAGCTTGAAAGTCTAGGTTTGAGTTTTGGCAAATGTGCTTTTCAAGATACAAGGAGACATGATGAAAGCTTTCAATGTTAAAGTTAATACTGACACAAGCAGATTTTGAAGTACTGGATACTGCCTGTAAAAATTTGCAGCGACAGAGATGTTAATATGTTGAAGCATAAGGTTCATCTAGTCTTTGAAAAGGAGCTAGAAGATGTGTGTAAATCCTAACAAACATGTATGGTGAACCACCTTATAGTTGGCTCTTACGCTCTAAAACACAGTAAGCAGCATGACTGATGTGGACGATGGCAAGACAGTCTGTGGCATCCCTCTATGTTCATTTTTCAGAATTGCCTACAGTGAAAGATGAAAAAGTGCCCCTTGAAACACACACACACACATAGTGATTTGGTTTAATTTGTTTAATTTGCTTTTTGTTTAATTTAGTTTTGGAGGGGTTCTGGTTATTGTCCTTGTTTGAAATGTACTTTCAATTTTTTTACATCCTTTAGGTCTCCACATTTTTGCTTGCTTCTTTATTAATATTAAAAAGCTGCAAAGCTTACTTGCCTGACCATGGAGTTCCCTATGCTATCAGTGTTCCAATTTACACTTCTAAATCAATATAAAAACCTGCTGCTCTTGCTAATCAGTTTAAACTAAAACTGTTAAGGTGGCTGTAGACATCAAAATGCATTTCTTCTGCTTACATAGTTTGCAGCCTCTGTAAGATCACAAAAATGAGCGTGGGAAGCTGTTGCCTGTGATAGAGAACCATTAAACTGTTCTCCATGCCGAAAAAGCAGTGATCACATCATCTCACATCTGTTCTTGTTCAGCCTTAGAGCACAGAAGGAAATGAGATGGTGGGGAGGAGGATAAAACTCCCAACAGCTTCAATGTGCTGCTGCAGATTCTAGTTTTCTCCCTGCTGTGAAATCACTTTCCATAATGGCTTAGAAATTATAACAAACATAGCATTGTCCTAAATGTGTATTTAAGCACTAGGCAGAAGTAGATCAAACTGCTGTGAGATTGTCTGACAGAGTACTTCTCTGAAGGAGTTAAAGCTTGTTTATGGCCTGGTTACCCCTGGTTATACCACTGAGTACTGATAAATGTTGCTTGGAAAGGTAAAAGCTTCCACATCCCCTTCATTTAAAGACTAATTCAATGTAAAATCAACCTGCTTTCCTTGCTCTGTCAGCTTTTGTCATGTGCTTACCTAAAACACACTCCAGGGGTTACAAAACAAGTTCATTAATCTTGCTTGACTTCTAGGGTACAGGAAGGAGCCAGTAGTATTCTTTGATATGTTAATCTGTGTCCCATACTAAGGTCTCAGGAGGGGGTCAGCATTGCCTTGCCGTCAAACAGTCAAACTCCACATACCAAATATTTTGACTTTTGCTCCTAAAGTTACTTGGCTGTAGAAGTCTGAACTTATCCCCTTCCAAATTACAAAAATTTGCTGGATATATGGTCAGCTTCTTTGTAGATGTCAGTGTCAGAAAAGCATACTGTCTCCTTGAAAGAACAGAAAGATAATAACCCAACTGAATTTCAGGATATTTGAGAACAACTTTTGCAACCTTTGTAAGACAAAGTTTACTAGACTAAAATAGGCACATGGAGAATAGCTTTTTGGGTTTGCTCCTATTAGTAGATTATTCTTGTCTTTAACCACAGAGCAGGGGTTTACTGTATTACCAAAACGTGGACTGCTCTGACCCAGGTGTAGGACCTTGCACTTGGCTTGGTTGAACTTCATGAGGCTGGCACTGGCCCACCTCTCAAGCATGTCAAGGTCCCTGTGGATGGCATTCCTTCCCTCCAGCATATCAACAGAACCACACAGCTTGGTGTCATCAGCAAACTTGCTGAGAGTGCACTCAGTCCCACTGTCCATGTCATCAGCAAAAGATGTTCAACAAAATTGGTCCCCACCCTGACCCCTCAGGGACACCATTCATTACTGTTCTTCAATTACACATTGAGCCGTTGACCAAAACTCTTTGTGTGCGACCATCCAGCCAATTCTTTATCCACTGTGGTCCTCCCATCAAATTGATGTGTCTTAAGTTTAAAGACAAGGATGTCATGCAAGACTGTGTCAAGCATTTTGCAGAAGTCCAGGTAGATGACATCAGCTGCTTTGCCCCTACACATCAGTTCTGTAGCCCCATCATAGAAGGCCACCAAATTGGTCAGACAGAATTTCTCCTTAGTGAAGCCATGTTGGCTGTCACCAAGCACCTTGTTGTTTTTTATGTGCCTTAGCATGCTTTCCAGGAGAATCTGCTCCATGATTTTGCCAAGAACAGAGGAAAGACTGACTGGTCTGTAGCTCCCTGGCTCTTCCATTTTCCCCTTCTTGAAAATAGGGGCTATATTTCCCTTTTTCCAGTTGTTGGAAACTTCACCTGACTGCCATGATTTCTCAAATATGATGGACAGTGGCTTAGCAACTTCATTCGCCAGCTCCTTCAGGACCCAAGGATGGATTTCATCAGGTCCCATGGACTTGTGCACATTCACATTCTTATGATGATCTTGAAACTGATCCTCTCCTACAGTGGGCCTAAGGTCTTCATTCTCAGATGAAGACCCAGTCCCTGCATCCGCTTTCCAGGACTTGGGCGGTGTGATCTGACCATTTGGCACTGAAGACTGAAACAAAGAAGTCATTGAGAACCTCAGCCTTCTCCAACTCCAGGGTAGCCAGTTCTCCTGATAGCTTCTGGAGAGGGGCTCACATTATCCCTAGTCTGTCATTTGTTTGCTACATACCTACAGAAACCATTTCGGTTATCTTTCACATCCCTTGCCAGATTTAATTCTAACTGGGCCTTAGCTTTCCTGACCTAGTCCCTAACTTCCCTGTATTCTTCTCAGGCTACCTGTCCTAGCTTCCACCCTTTATAAGCTTCTCTTTTCCCTCTAAGTTTCCTCAGCAGCTCCTTATCCATCCAAGGAGTCCTCCTGGCCCTTGTGCCGTATTTCCTTCTAGTCGGGACACAACATTCCTGAGCTTGGAGCAGGTGATCCTTGAATATCAATCAGCAGTCTTGGGCCCCCCTGCTCTCTAGGGCTTTATCCCATGGAGCCTTCCTAGGCAGGTTCCTGAAGAGGCCAAAGTCTGCTCTGTTGAAGTCCAAGGCAGTGAACTTGCTGCACGCTCTTCTCACTGTCCTGAGGATCTTGAACTTGACCATCTCATGATCGCTACAACCAAGGCTGCCCTGGAGCATCACATTTCCAACCAGCCTTTCCCTGTTGATGAGCACGAGGTCAAGCATGGCACCTCTCCTTGTTGGCTCCTCTATTACTTGCAGAAGGAAGTTGTCTTCCTCACAATCAAGGAACCTCCTGGGTTGCTAGTGCTGGGCCATGCCATCCCTCCAACAGACACCAGGATGGTTGAAGACCCCCATGAGGACAAGGGCCAGCAAGCATAAGGCTGTTCCTATCTGTCTATAGAGTGCTTCATCCGCAGAGTCCTCTTGATCAGGTATCCTGTAGCAGATCCCCACAGTAATGTCCCCCATCACTGTTCTTCCTTTAGCCCTGACCCACAAATTCTCTGTTGACTGATCACGTGTCCCTAGACAGAGTTCCGTACTCTCCAGCCTACCACTGACATAAATAGTGACTCTCTCTTCCTGGCTGCCTGGCCTGTCTCTCCTAGAAAGTCTATAACCTTCCATTCCAACACTTCAATCACAGGAATCATCCCACCATGCTTCCATGATGCCAGTGATATCATATCCCTGTAGCCTTGTACACATCTCTAATTCCTCTTGTTTATTCCCCCTACTACGGGCATTTATATAGAGGCATCTGAGCTGAGCTCCAAATAAACCTGACTCATTGGCTGGAGCGGCTGAAATAGCTCTGCATTGCTCCAAGCATTTATTCCAGGTGCTAGCAACTGACTGGGAGTGTTGGGATGGATCGATACCCCCTTCCCCAACACATCTAGCTTAAAACTGCCTTGACCAGCCTAGCAAGTCTCCTACCAAAGCAGTTCTTCCCCTTCAATCAGACCAGCTCCACCAGCCTCCAGTAGATCTGACCTCCCAAATCGAGTCCCATGTTCTAAATACCCAAACCCCTGACTATGGCACCACCTTTCTACTCATTTATTAACCTCCCAAATCTGCTTGGCCTTGGACCTGGAGCATCAATATAAAAAACTGTATCTGAGCTCCAGAGCCCCTAACCACCTTTCCCAGAGCTCTGTAGTCTTTCTTAATGATTCCCAGGTTACTGCAGTCAATATCGCTAGCACCCACATGGACCACAAGTGGGTAATGGTCAGAAGGACTTACTAGACCAGGCAGCTTCTCAGCAACATCCCTGATCCAAGTCCCTGGTAAGCAACACACCTCCCTTGAGACTGGGTCAGGCCAACAGATGGGTGCCTCTGTTCCCTTCAAAGTAGAGTCACCTACTACTATGACCTACTGCTTTTTCCTGGAGGCACTAGTAGTGATCTTTACTGGTGCATCAGCAGGATGTTCTTTTGGTGTGGTGTGCATTTCCTCATTAGCCCCCTGCAGAACTGCGAAGTGGTTCTGGGTGGGGACACTGGGTTTTGGAAGAATCCCTTGCTTTTAATTGTCCTTTTCCTCTTTTTTTTGTGTGTGTGTTCACGTGTATTGCTAGCTCCCAGCTTCCTGGATTAGCGCCTTCTTTTCCTGTATGTGCTATGGTGGACGCTTCTGGCCCCTGCACAATTTGAGCCTGGAGCAAACAGTCTCAAATTCCCTGACATCTTTTAGCCTACTGACAGCGCCCCGCAACTCAGACACCTGCTGCAGGAGGACCTCCACCGGGGCGCACCGAGTGCATCCCTGCCCATTGCACACCCTTGCCTCAGGAAACCTGTGGAGGCACTTTGTACACTCTCGAGGTCTGCACTGCAGCCTCCCCCCTCCCATCGGTTCTATCTTGCGCCGTCGCTGCCACAACCGGGGCAGCTAGAGCAGGGATCCCAGACTGGGCCCTGGCTCTGAAATGAACGACTACCATCCTCACCCTGCCGGCACCAACAGCCGCACCAAACCCTGCTGGACGTGCCCTGCTTGCCCGCCCTGCTCTCAGCCCCCTGGGGCGTGTTTTACCCGCTCAGCGCGGTGCCATCTCTCCTGGCACCTCCCATTGTGAGTCAGCGGAGCTGCTGGCTCCTGGGCGAGGTCTGTCAACGACCTGAGGTTCGCTCGGTGACTTTGGTTGATGCGAGTTGAGGCTCCGACGCTGTGTTGAAGGTGTCCTCTCTGGAGCAACTCATCTCGGCAAATGGTGATGCGTTTTATCAGCCATGTCTTCATTAGCAAGTCATGGAGTGCAACAGCTGACCGTTGTAGAGTAAAGCTGTGTGTAGTGAGGAGATCCATGATGTATGTTCCAGATCTTTTGCTTTGGGTATCCTCCTCCAGCTGTATATAAACTCTGTTCTTTGTAGGTGCCAGCTGCTAAACGTTGTAGTTTTAAATTTTGCCCCATAAAATTTTCGTCCGTGGTGTAGGCAAAATAATTGTCTAAAAATAGATATAGAGACAGAAGTATCAGTTCAGCACACGTGTTTATGTGTTCCTTTATGTTTTAATAGCTCAGGCAGTTGGATACTCTGTTGGATATATTTTCAAAGATGCCAAACACCATCACCTACAAGCAATATAATTTAATGGAGGACACTGAAATTCTTTACCTCCCCTAGCAAGTTTGAAAAATGGAGGTAAATTTTGACTAAATGATTGATTATTTGAAAAAATATGTTATCAAATCTAAATGGGCATTTTATTATTAAAATAATTCAAGCTGGTGTTTTTAAGCAATGCTTATTGTCAATCCAAGGCATTTTTTTCTTCTTAGGTCAAAGGAAGTTAAATGTAAAAAACAGCAACTTTGTTCTTAAGATAAAAGGAACATTTCGGAAAACTCTAGTTAAAAAACTTTGTCTTCTTTTTAGTAATTTATAATTAAATTTAAAAAATGATAGCCAAAAATATGCAATGATCAATCTGTTGCACTCCTATTGCTTAAACAGATAGGATGAGATTTTAGAGAAAAATACAATTACGGTATTTTTGTAATGGAAAAATCTAAGATTAAAGCATCCCCATAGTATAGCTTACTGCTTCCTCAGAACATTG
>WYDI02032240.1:0-59760 GCA_009867235.2 Psittacus erithacus
CACCCTTACAGTAAAGAACTTCTTCCTTATATCCAATCTAAACTTTTCCTGTTTAAGTTTTAACCCGTTACCCCTTGTCCTGTCACTACAGTTGCTAATGAAGAGTCCATCCCCAGCATCCTTAAAAGCCCCCTTCAGGTACTGGAGGCTGCTATGAGTCATGGAAGCCACCATTGCTGCTGCAGGACACTGCAAGCGCTTGTGGCAGCTGCACTTGTCCAGGTTGAACTGCACAAATTCTACATCTGGGTCAGGACGTGCAGGCAGCTGGAATGGAAGAGCCCTCCACCTATCCTGCTGAGGAAGACTGTGATCTTGGTGATGAGCTGTGCGCTGTAGTTAATACTCCCTCGCATCCCAGTCCTGCTAGGCTAAAAAGCTGCGGACTATGAAAATCATTCTTGGACACAGAATGCGGGGCTAGTAGCATCCTGGACTCACTTGCTGGGATGAAGAGCACAGCTCCTCTATTCAGGCACTGAGGAGCCTTCTCAGTCTGTGTGCTGGCCTCTTGCTTGGTGCTCCAGGTCTTACCTTGGTGCTGTCCCCAGCCCAGCCTTGCCCATCTCTGAGCCCTTCAGCAGGGCTTCCTCTGAAAGACTGAAATACTCCCTATACTCTAATAGATCAGTTGTTACTAGTAACCATAAATTGTCTCCCTTCTGCCAAACTATCCCTTTTAATTGTTCTTTTATAAAGCATTTCAGATCCTTTTCCCAATTTCAATTATCTAAATTATATTCTCCCCATTGCGAAGTTTTAGCAGACTTTCCCATTTTGTGTGACAAACCCCTGTCTGTTTAAACATGCTCTATTTCATTTGGTGCTTTAGGTAAGTAAAACATGGGAGAAAGCAATTGGGAATGAGGGACTGCTTTCCAACAGCAGTGGTGGGAGGAGAGGAGCTTTGGGAAGGCTGATCAGACACATCTGCTGGTTCAAAACCTGAAACCAAGGCACCCTGGAGATGTTTAAAAAGCTGCCTGTGTCTGTTAACACTCTCCCATGGATAATATGCCAAATCCTTGCCCCAGGGTGTGTGTGGCCTCAGGATGAGAGATGGGTTTGAACACAGGCACAGTTTCCTACACACTGAGGACTCCCCGGCTTTCAGAAGCTCAGGTTTGAATTCAAATGTTATTTTCTAATTGCCTGACTTCTTGTGGGAATTCAGATAATGTATATACAGGTTAATGCTGCTCAGTCGAGGCTGGTAAGCTGTGTTTCCATACCCGCAAAGAATACCAATGACATTTCTCTTTACACTCCTTGCATATGTCTTTGCTGTATCAGAATCCACAAGCCTCTTGTGCTGCACATCCTGGCCCATCCTGCCTTGATGCAAATGAATTTTTTTCAGTGGTGATTCAAGGTGCTTGGCAGTATTCCAGAAGTAATCCATGACACATAGTCTTCCATCCTTGCATTGCTCAACCTCTTTCAGTCCTCTTCATCGATTAGTCCAGGGGGATGTCATTGGAGGCAGCACTAAAAGCCAAGATGAACAACCTCCACTGCTCTGTCCTTATCCAATCAGCCACTCATCTCACCATTGATGACCTTCCCTCTGGTCTCAGGGGCCACTGTAGAAGAAATGCCTCAGCAAAGCAGTAGCTGGCATTTCAGAGCTGTCCTTGAGCAAGTGATCCTTCACCATGGCCAGAACAGTCCATCCAGTAGTTTGCAGACCCTAGGCAGGAATGCACCTCACATGTGCAGTGAGGGATGGTTCTCCTCATAGAATCACAGAATGGTTTGGGTTGGAAAGGACCTTAAGATCATCCAGTTCCAACCCCCTGCCATGGGCAGAGCTGCCTCACACTAGACCATGCCACCCAAGGCTCCACCCAACCTGGCCTTAAACACCGCCAGGAATGGAGCATCTTGCACCATGACATCTGGCTTCCAACCACAACATGTGACTGTGCTGCTTGTTTGTACAAGCCAAGGACAAAGCTGCCTGCGGGGTCAATGGCTTGAAGCCATGCTCACTGCAGCACAGCACTGGTGCCATCAGTGTGCTCTGCATCGAACGGCTTCAATAGCACTGCCCAAATGTTCCTATTGGAAAACCTTCCCAGCTGCCTCTGCAGCTCCTTGCTCTCGGGACTTTTGCTGGGGACCCAGAGGAGGGCAGGGAGATGCCTGCCTTGCACAGGGGCTCCCCAGGGAAGAGGGCGGTAGGGATTGCTGGGGTTCCTGCCCCTTCCCTGCTCTCTGGGGTGCATTTTGGGTGATCCGAATGCTCATTTATAATGTTGGTTCAGCGCCTGCTCGGATGTGGCTCTGTTTTACTCCATACTTTGTCTTTCTGCCCAGCAGACCCTGCCCCAGAAAGCTGCCCAGTGAGGGAAAGGGAATGGGCTGTCTGGTGCTGGATGCTTGAAATGGAAAACTATTTCTAATTTAGGGAGATTTGTGTACAAAACTGCGGACATTTTCCATTACCTCAATGTGTTGGAATAGTTCTGCGAGCATTATCTCAAACATAGTAAAAACGTAAACCTAAAGCAGAGATTGGACAGGGTTTTTGCTAACACATCTCTGAATTCAGACACTTTAAGCTCAGATGGTTCAGTTTGGGCAGTTTACAATGCATAGGTTCTTCCCAGGCTTATCAGAAGTGTGGCTATAAAGACCACTATCACAGTTACAGCAACAGCTGTAGGCAGGCTTCACTTCCCTTTCCAGGTGACAGTTTGAGTGTGGATTTGCTGAAGTACACGACACTGGCACTACCCCTCAGCATTCTGAGTGGAAGCCTGGGATATTTATCCATCCAAAGAGCTGGCTTTCCTTCTCTGTCAGAAACCTGAGCTCAGGATTCTTGGCCTGACAGAGAGGAGATTTAGGTTAGATTAGTAAGCTCTTCACTGCCCAGAAAGCTGTGGCTGCCCCATCCCTGGCAGCATTCAAGGCCAGGTTGGATGGGACTTGGAGCAACCTGCTCTAGTGGAAGGTGTCCCTGCCCATGGCAGGGGATTGGAACTGGATGAGCTTTAAGGTCCCTTCAAACCCAAACCATTCTGGGATTCTCTGCTGCTGCTGCTCTGGGTCTGAGAGAGCACATGAGCTCTGGATACCAAAGTAAATTCTGAGCTGCTTGGTTTTGCATTCCCCAGGGCTGAAAGCATACCCCAGCAGTGGCATTTCTTCTTGGTACTATTTCCTGTTTCCTAATAGTTATTTATTGCTGGCAGCTGCTTGCTCCTTCCTCTCTCTCTGCTCATACCATCAAAAAATTCTGAACTGTGATTATTCATCCTGGTGGACCAAAACCAAGGGAATAAACTCCCTGTCCTTTCCCATCTTTAATCTCTACGCAGATTGCAGCAGAACCACCTCAAAAGGGGTAAAATCACAGCGATTCCTGCTCGGGCTCAGCCACTGTGATTCAGAAAATCTCCCGACTGCCCACATGGACAAATCCTAAAAAAACACTTCCCTCTGAAACACAATCCCTGCGCTCATCCCCCTCCCAGCTCTCTGCTCACCCTTGACTCCCCATCAATCACTGCCAGGCAATTATCTGCTTCGTTTAGTGCCTCCTGGCCGGAGCCAAAGTTCAGGAGCAGCAGGGGATGGCAGGAGATCACTCGGCGGAGGGAACGGGCTGTTCTCTCCGCCCCGGCCGCCCGTTTCCCAGCAGAGGCAGCCGCGCTCAGCCGCAAGGCACGGGGAGAGCTGCTGCAGCAAAGGCTGCTCCTGGAAAAGGGCTTGAAGCTGCGCTGGGAGGGAGGTTGGGGCAAGGGCTCCTCTCTGGTAGTACTCTGGGAAACCGGGGTCTGCTGCCGCCGGGATGGGGAAGGTGTGCGGATGGAGAGCCCGGGTAGTGCTCCCAGTCTCCATCCTCGCCCATCACCCCAGCGGCTCCACATAGGGGAAGCGGGGCTGTCCCGGGTCCCCTTTGCCTCCATTCTGGATCAAGACGGCAAAGTTCAGCTTCTTCTGGGCTGGGAGGTGCCTGGAGGTGATTCTGCTTCTACCAGGGGTGACATGGATGAGGCACGGTGACGTGGTGCCGGTGAGAAATGCCTGTCTCCCCTGAGATGAGCAATTCCTTGTGATACAGACGAGTTCTCTCATGTGCTGATGATAAATTGTTGGAGTTTCCCCATTCTCTTCCCCATGGGTGCAGCGAAGAGGATAGCACCCTGCTGTCCCGCATACCGCCTGCCCCAAAGGCACAGCTGCCTCCTGGCATTTCCCTCATTAACGCTCTCAAATGAGGCGAGCAGCTGTTTCGGTCACCAGCACAGGCACGTTTAGAAATGCCAGAGCTGTTTGCTGATACAGGACAGCAGCCTTTCCCGGGATGGATCTGTGCCACCCTCTCCTCTTGCTTTATCCCGTGCCCCTGCTCCAGGCACAGGGAAGGCAGAGGCGGTCTGCAGAGAAGCGTCCCAATGGAAACTGGACTGTAAGCACGGCTCCTCCACCTCGCTCCCTCAAACGGGCTATATTCTTGTAATTCTTGACATGACAGCCAAGATTGCTCTTTCTGGAGAAGGTAAAAACACACTGTGTCACCAAGTACTGCCATACTCTCACCAGGGATCTCTCAGCACAAATCTCTGCCCCCAGTGAGGGGAACAGGAAGCATGAAGCACCCAGCACCCAAAGGCGCTGCCTCCAGCTCTGCAACCCACAGCCACACACTGGGATTTACTAGGATGGAGCTATCTGCATCTAGAGCTCAGGTCTCGGTTTTCAGAATAATCACCCTTTGGACACCTTCCCGGATTTGGCCTCTACAATATCCGATGGCAGAAAGTGGCACTGTTTAATGATGCGCTGCTTTGTTTCAGATGGACTGAATGGTGATTTCACTAGTGTCACTGAAATCTTGCCTTGTGAGAATTCATAACAAATTATTTCCCCTTCATCTTCTCTGAAGATGATCTGTGACTTTCTGGGCCCTTCTCCTTTGGCTCCTTTTCCAAGCTGATGTCTTGTTTAACCTTTTATTGTACAAAGCCACAATCCTGCTTCCCCCCTTTTTTGTATTTCTAGTTCTACATACTATTTTTTATGTAAAGATAATAGTTCTATTGAAATTTTCTATTTTATTCTCTATTTTTTTCCTTTGGGCACTGGCATAGTTGCTTAATTAAAACCAGTACTGATTTTTAAATATGCTGAAAAGTTTCTTTATCGAGTAGTTGGCTAATATTCTGTCTTCTGTATGTCCTATAATCAAACCCCTCTGGTCCATCATTTTTGAATTATCTGGAAAAACTTCCACTAAATTCACAGCACATCCTTTGCTGAAGGTGATGTACACATTGGGAAATTATGGGCTTTCTAATTTAATCTATGTAGCCTAGCAACCTTTACACCATCAATAAACGAGAACTGTTTTTTCTGAGCAAAAGGCTACCCAGCTGTTTCTTTATCCTGGCTCCATTCTAGTAATGGCAATATTGACAATGCTCAGCCCATAGCATTTACATTGTCTTCTTACTTTATGTCCCTTCTGTTCATACTCCAGCTCACCTGCTAAAGCTTTGCTGAGAATAATGGCAAGATCTTGAAGTGAGATGTCTAGGGAAGATGCTCAGCTTGATTTTTATGCTTAGTTTTGCTGCTAAAGGAGCTGAATATCATATTAGTCATATGGCTGTTCTGGAGTCACTGAAGTGTGATTGCTAGGAAACTTGAAAACTGCTAAACGTTTGCTCACAAGTGTTTTCTGAAGATCATTGGCAGCCGTGTGTCACTTCTGAGTGTTGCCACAATTCAACTTTGAAGGGGAGGATATCTTGCCAAAATCACTGGTTTCCTGGGATGTTTCTGTCCAAGAGGGCTAACTGCAGTGCCAACCTCGCCTGGGTGACCATGGTGATGGGAAGTTCAACTTCATTATGTACAGATGGTTTCAACTGGACATCAAGAATAACTGGACATCAAGAATAACTTTTTTCCAAGACTTTCTTTGCCCTAAATGTTGCTTAAGCAACTTCTTTTCCTAAATAAATAAATATCTGAAGAGGTTTCCATTTATCCATACAGATAACATGGAGCAGTATCTTTAGTTTCTCTAACTTGTTTCAGTGACCAGAGTATTCATTTCCAAAAGAGTGTTCCCTAACACATCATCCAGAGATCAAATACTGCTTCTAAGATTTGGTCATGATGTTCCTTCTGTTCCAGTGGCTCTTTCCTAATCAGTTTCAATATCAAGTGAGAGATGAATGAGAAACTTGTTATTCCATATATGTCATAAGTAAAATGTAATCTCATTTCCCTGAGGGCAGTTCTCTTCAGCAGTCTGGGAGCCTGAACTGCTGATACAGTGAGTACTTGCTGCCTTCTATATTTTACCTTCTTTGGTGGGTGTTTTCCTGTAAAAATATATACTTGTCAAAAATCCAACAAGAATTTGACCTTTCCCAAAGTACTGGCCTATTTTAAAGAGCATTTTAAACTCTCTGCTTTTGATTGTGAGCAGAAGTTGAACCCTGTGATAGGAATAACTGGGCAAGCAACTGTGTCCTTTAAAATGAGACACCATCAATCCTTATTCTTATATACAGCTTCAGTCTGGAAAGACATTAGTAAAGAGTGCACAGCTTCCTTTTGCTTAAGCTGAAGGAAACAGCTGCTGCAGCAGATCTTTCATAGAATCACAGAATCCCAAACTGGTTTGGGTGGAAGGGACCTTAAAACTCATCCAGTTCCAACCCCTGCCATGGGCAGGGACACCTTCCACTAGACCAGGTTGCCCCAAGCCCCGTCTAACCTGGCCTTGAACACTGCCAGGATGGCGCAGCTGCTGTGGGTACCTGGCACCAGCTCTTATTTCCTCATCACTGAAAGTCTTCAGGAGGGTCCTTTACATTTTAACTTCCTCTTTCCTGAGCTCATTGTCTCTGTATTTTTCCACAGTGGGAATAGGCTCTTCCCAGTTAAACCAACCTCCCTAGAGCTTTCCTTCTAAGCACAAGCACTGTCACGAAGCACACCTTCATACTTGCTAACTCCCAAGAAATACTCCCATATAACCTTTTAGTTATTCCTCACATATTCAAACCCTCTGGTTTAGCTGCACTTTTGCTACTGCAATAATATTTTCCATCCTTTTGTCCTTTTTTCCCATTCACTTTCCACCCTATTGAGTTTTGCATTTGCCATGGACTTTTTTTCAGCAGCTAATTATTGGCTTCTCTCTCTGGACTCATCTTCTGTGTGCCTGAGACTTGACTTTGATCCCAAGCAACAGGAATACATTTTCCAGTTTCTTGTTTAAAGCCTCTCTGTAGGTAAAAACAATTTTGCAAACTGAAAGAAGATTTAAATCAGCATTCTTTCTGTAACAGATTTCTCTGATCACTGCTTTCATTTCCACAGCATTTGCTTGGCAGCAAGGCCTTGAGAAAATAGCAGCTCATTGCTTTGGAGATAAACTCTTATCTGCTTTATAATTTAATATCCCTGCCACTAAGTGGAAAATTCCCCTGTCAATCTCTGTGCCTGTACATAGCTTCAGAAGCAGCAATAACACTTACCCTGTCAGCTCCTAGGACAGCTCAGATCAAACAACTTTGCAATTAAAGTGTTTACAGATTACAGCCTTTTCCCTCCTTCCTCATTTCAGGCCATTTCATCAATCAACTATTTTCTCATTGAGTGGTTTTTCTGTAGCTCTCTGGCACTGTTACACTACTCAGGCTCAGGAGGTTTCTCCTCGGCTTGCTCAAATACCATCCCCCACCATCAGCATCCCAAACTGCCTCCCTACTACTGCACCTGGGTAGATCAACTCATTCTTCTGTACCCCTTCCAGTCCCTTCTTGTCTTTGCTGTTATGATTTCATTTCAGCCCAAAGCCAACCAACATTTCAAGCTTGAAACACCCTTCTCAATGAGATAGCAAATCTTTCATAACCCTGTGCCCAGCTTTAAAGGGGTTGATGGGTTTAGTGTGCAAGTGAAGAGAGTTTACCTTCTAATACAAAGCTAAACAGAAAATAAACAGATAAAATAGACAAATAGAAAAGTTGCTTTTGAGCCAAGCCCCATTTTGATGCTGCATCCTCAAATCTAGTAACTGCATAAGGGTGTTTTCAGATCAGGAGAAATTATACAGTTATTGAGGGGAAAAGTGAAGCACAGTTTGAATGGGCTGTCAAATGTACAAAGGAAACCAAGAGGAAACACTGTGCTTCTAGCTTTGATCAGGCTGTGGTACTTGCAATGCTGTTTGTAATGGCCATGTTCCTTCACATGGGAAATAGCTCAGCAGGAAACTGCTGTCAAATGGAAACTGCTGAGTGATGGGGGCAGAACCACTTCTGACCTGCTCTGGGATGCACTCCGCTGTCAGAAAAAGCTACATTCCCACTTGCCTTTATCATAAAGAGTTCAAATACTCAGAGACAGGGAGGAGATTGAGGGAGACAGGCCATAATTACATTCTTCTTTCTCATATGATTAAACAGGATCAAAGGAACAACAGCAATACATATGCCCTGCACCGAGATCCTCCTGCAAATCCTCCTTTCCCACAGCAGCCTGAATGTAAGCATAAGGTGAAACATGGCAGATGAATCCAACAGGATGGAGCACATTGATACCATGTTGGTCTTTTTGTCTCAAGCCCCCTTTGCAGATGTTTATGGAGAGCACCTGCTGACAGATTCAACTGAGGATGAGTTGTAAAGGATGTTGATGGAGAAGATAAGAAATGTATTTGCATCGGGGAGGAGAAGGAAGAATGAGGAGTCCATAGAAAAGTGAAGTGGTAGAAATGATGAGCCAGGAAAGCAGCAGCGTTTATTCCGGACAAGAGAGAAACAAGATAGTGTCCACAGGAGCCGAGAAAACAGCTGGTTGTGGTTAAACCACAGAATAATGTAGGGACTGGATGTGATTCAGCTCAGAGGGAATAAAGAAAGGTTGGATCTTTCCTAGATGTGAAAGGAAAATGTGACTCCCAAGGCTACCGCTGCAATTAGCACAGTTATTCAGAAAACCCAGCAAGAGGTCAGGGAAAGCAGCATCCTTTCAAGGCTAAATGATGCAAAACTGCATACTCTGAGACACATTTCTCACAGTTCAGGCATCCGTTGCAAACACAATTAACCATAACTTTGCTGTGAGAAGAAATACAGCTAATGTCCTGCAGAAAATGCGCCAAGAATAAGGCAAATCAGAAATAAAAGGATAAATACAAGTTCAACAAGGCCAAGTGCAAGGTCCTGCACATTGGTTGGCGCAATCCCAAGCACAAACAGAGGCTGGGGGAGACTGAATGGAGCAGCCCTAAGGAGGAGGACTTGGGAGTGGTGGGTGATAGAAGGCCCCCATGACCTGGCTTCAGCATGCGCTTGAGCTCAGAACTCCCCTGGTGCTGGGCTGCACCCCCAGAGCACAAGCAGCAGCTCAGGGAGGGGATTCTCGCCCTCTGCTGCACTCTGGAGAGACTCCTCCTGCAGTCCTGATCCAGCTCTGGGGCAACACGTGGAGCTGTTGGACTGAGCACAGAGGAGGCCATGGAGATGCTGCGAGGGCTGGAGCAGCTCTGCTCTGGAGCCAGACTGAGAGAGCTGGGCTGGTTCAGCATGGAGAAGAGAAGGCTCCTTAAGGGGAGACCTTAGAGCAGCTCCAGTGCATAAAGGGGCTAAAAGAAACCTGGAGAGGGACTTTGGACAAGGGCCTGCAGGGACAGGACAAGGGGAATGGTTTTAACCTGCCAGAGGGGAGACTGAGATGAGCTCTTAGGCAGAAATTCTTCCTCGTGAGGGTGCTGAGGCGCTGGCACAGGGTGCCCAGAGAAGCTGTGGCTGCCCCATCCCTGGCAGTGTTCAAGGCCAGGTTGGACACAGGGGCTTGGAGCAAGCTGGTCTAGTGGAAGGTGTCCCTGCCCGTGGCAGGGGGGTGGAACTGGATGAGGTCCCTTCCAACCCATTCTGTAATTCTATGAAATCAAGCAGGAGTGCTGTAGCTGTAAGTACAGGCAATGTTTACCTAAAACGAGGTATGTTAACATCACTGAGACACAGCACTGCAGCATATGGTAATGTCTCCAGAGGCAAAAAGTAACACTAGACTCCTGAAGCAGGCTTTGCTCTTCTGCAAGATTCAGTGTAAGCTTAAAAGAAAAGCAAAGCACTGCTAGCACACAGAAACAGAGGGCTGTGTTCAAGAGATGCTATTTATTCAAGGGCTTCTTAATCCAACGGGGTAAAGGGAGAAAAGATTCCTGCAACAACAACAGACAAATGACAAAGATATTACCTATTGTCTTGCATAAATTCTTCTGTTCTTTACCATCTGCCTGCTTCTCACAGCTCTTCAAGTGCTGTGGATAACTAACATCCATGCATTAAAATCTGAACTCCTTCATTTTGCTAGCAGTTACACAGATGGCTCTAGTGAAGTCCACAGAACATGTTTGGTGCAAATCTCCATGAACTCAGTTATGATTAAGGGTCTATGGGCTCCTGAGAACTTGTCAGTGTTTTTCCACAGGCTGGGTCTGGCTGTTGGATTGCCTGAAGGCACATCAAGTGGGAGGCTCTGCATGAACACAGACATGCTGTAAATTGATCTTTAATCCACTGTGTACATGATGCTGTGTACTGGTCTACTCTAAAATCAACACACAAGATTACCTCCATTCATAGATGCATTGTATAATAAGAGACGATTGTTTCTGATGTTGCAGTATATTCGCAGGTCCTGATTATACAAAGCAAGAACAGTAGCCTCAACACTTGCTCCCTTCAGCTAATCCCCTCCTGCTGATACAGTTTTTCCTGCCACCTTATTTTAACTCACCAAATGGTAAAGCTCCTTTTGGCAGTAACCTCATCTCACCACCTGTGAAGAACCACTCTCTGGTCACTCTCTCCTAGTCCAAACTAGGCTGTGTGTGTATGGTTCTACACCCATCAGGTCATCTGCCTCTGCACACTCGTGTCACCAGGGCCAGCGCTGTCCTGCTTTTTAGGGGGCAGCTGCTTTGACAGAGTTTGATCTACCACCGATGTCGCCGAGGCAACGAGGTCCCTGAGGAAGTGGAATGTGTTGTCATAGCAACACGATGCTCCTGGATGCAGCCTTCCATTGACACCACAGAGGGAGAATTTGGGGTTGCTGGAAGCACTGAATCCTATTGGGGGTGAAAAGTGTCTGTCTGAAGGATCGTGGCAAGGACAGAAACATACAGTCATAACCCTCATTATAAAGCCATTGCATATTAAACTGCTGCAGCAGTTTTGTCAGTGCCCTCACTAATGCACTGCGCTGAATGAAATTATTTATGTCACATACCTTTATTGCTCATGATCATGTTTTGTTTTATAGTTAAATTATGAATAATCCAAGCAGGATACATTTTAGTGACGCTTTCACTCCCATTCTGGATGCATTGATTCAGCAGGTTCTTTCTGTACAGACTCTCTGACAGTTGGGCAATGTAACGCATGTTTTTAAATAACAGAACACTGAAAGGAGAAGGAGGGAAAATATTTATCTGTCCATAGAAACTGATGACAGCTCCTTTTCCAGAAACTGGGGGAAATATTATATCACCTTCCTCTGACCTTCACAGAATAAGTTTAAGGCTGTGCTAGGTCTTTTTCAGCAGAAGTTTCCTACTCTTCAAGGCAAAGATCTATTATTTGCACATTAGTAGCTTCCACCAGCCAGCAAGGACATGACCTCACTATGTCATGTGTCACCAAATCAAAAGAGAGCTTTCTAGAGCTTATGAGATACTGAGGAAAGGCTGGAAAGGGCTGGATCATAAAACACTGCCAAGAAACATCCATGAACCCCTTAGAATCACAGTCAGTCATGGATAGGAGCCATGCCCAGTGTGCAGTGGACCTGTCCTCTTCTGAAGCTGCAATACTTACAGAAATATTAAGGCAGCAAATTTTGATAAGCTTTCATAACATAATTTATTTGGAATAACGACCTTTCAAAACAGGTAATAATGGAAAAAAATCAAAATACGAATCTACAGGGAGTTTCCAGAATAGGGAAGGACTTCTCCACATCAGCCTAGGACTAAGCACGGTGGGGCTGTGACTCTAACATAGCTTCTGTGTGCACTACCCAACTTCAGGTTTACTGAGGAGCAGGAGGAAGTACTGGGGAGGTGGAGTTGCTTATGGAGCAAACTGTACAGTAACAACATGGTTAATTGCTAACTGCCATGGTTTGAGATTTCACAAAGCAGAACAGCAAATCCTTGGGAAAACTTGGAATTTCTACAGTATAAATAAATATGAAAATAACTCATGTTGTCATTGCAGAAATAAAACCACTTATTTATTAAATAGCTTTTAGTGATATAATGGAGTGTAATAAAGAGGTTTATATCATTGAAAAGACTCTTGTTTAATTAAATTGGAATAATGCTTGACTACAAAGTACAGCCTTCATAAAATCTGAACTGAATATTTATTCATTCACAACTGCTTGTATGCCCTGAGCAAAGGGATAGAGATTGAAAGCATTTTTCAGCTATTTAGAGGATAACTTAAAAAATTATAGTATTTCTGAACTGCAAAGCATTGGAAGGGTTTCTGGAGTCATTCAGAACTCAGACATCTACAGGTGTCACTGACACCACAAAGTGTCAGGCTATGTGCAGGGAGATTCCTGTGTTTTCACCACCAGTCTCACCCACTGACTGACCTGGTATTATCAATAAGAGCTCTTAATAACTACACAAGTTTAAGCATTTAGAGATAAATATTACCAGCACTGCTGTGGGGAATCTAAAGGTCTTTCTGCACGGACACTAGGTGTCAATGGAGAGACACTTGAAACCAGCTGCAACAAAAGGTTGTGCTACTACATTTTCTAGAACCAGATTCTTCTTTTCCTTTTTTTCTAAAACAACTCTTTTGGGCCGATAGCATTGGGAATTGAAGTCACAAAAAACAAACCTCAGGAGAGGCACTGTACATGAACACCCATCCAACTACTTTCTGATACAGACATTATCTAAGTGATAGTTGAAGGCAGCATTTTTCAGCTCTACAAATGAATCAGGTTTTTGCTGAGACTGACAGCAAGGGATCTAAACATGATGGGCGGCTTTATAACCCTCTGCCTTGGATGAAGACATCCACGCTGCAGTCAAACGTCAAATACTTTTATAAAGCTTAAGAACCTAAACTGAGTTGGAAAGAATAGTCTTGAAGTAAGAAGTTTCACGTCCCCAGTATCCTCCCCTGAGATACAGAATCCTCTATGATCATTTTTATAATGCGTGCTAAAGCACAGCATGTGAAGAATGACAGAAAATTGCAATTGGAACTGCTTACTGATTTTCTCTGAGAACAGGTTAACTGAGCTGCATGCTGTGCTATATGTTTAATTAAAACGTGCTAACGGCTGTAATAGAGCTCATAAAAGGGTTTTCAGAGTGAAATGTAAAATGCTGGGGATTTGGTGGATAAAGTGTATTTATTATTGTTGTAATTTACATTTAATACTGTAATTTTAGTGCTTGGAATTGGTTGACACACTGTGCTGTGTTGGTAAAATGAAACCTTCACGTACCATTCATTGTAGCACTGCCCCGTGTTCATGTACAGCACTTTTGTTTGTGAAGAGGATCTGTGGGCACCAAAAGGCAGGGACATAAACACAGGGAACAGTGAAATGTGTAATGGCTTGCTTCTTGTTCTTGTGGTTTCCATTAAACAAAGCCAAAGAGTAAAGACACTGTGACTACAGGCTTGGCAAGAGGTCAAGTGCTGCAAGAGGAGGGAGAGAGACAGGCTCAGTCCAGAAAGAGGCTCAAGGTGCCCCATCAGAAGATGAGCAAGATGGGGTGAGGGATAGATTATGGAGTTTGGGTACACCTTAGAAGGGAAGTTTTGGGAATGGCAATGGTTATTGGACAAGAAGCTAGTGAAGATACACTGCAAATGAGAAAACGCATGAGAAATAGTTAGTATCATTCAATGGACAAAAGGTGGTAAGAGAAGATGTGAAAACAGGAGCAATAACATGTCTGAAGGGCTCCATGGGATGGGTAGTGGCATTATGGAAATGCTGATAATAGAACTGTGTCAGATGGAAATGTGAGAAGATAGGGAGGGAAAGGACAAGTACACATAGTAAAAGACAATCTCAGATTTGCAAGCAAAGGCTCAAGGAAGAAATGAATGTCAGAGCTCTGAGAGACACACCCCTTATCTTCAACAAACTTAGGTTTGAACAGGCTCTGCTAGAAAACACTGATAGAAATTGATCCTTTGGGTTCAGATTTGCCCCTGAACAATACACAGGCTGGTTAATTTTCTGTCTTATCTTAAAACAAAGCAATCTAAAATCTATTCCCTCTGCCTAGAATTCAAAGCAGCCTCACCAGAGTTCTTCATGCAATGTTTTCAGTGCTGGGTACAGAAACTAAAGTAGAACTGAGTAGGGTTTTCACTTTGTATACAAGAGAAACAAATTGGCCAAGTTCTTATTTGAATACCCCCTGCTTTGGAGTGCCATTGCTTAGGTCTTCTCTGATGTTGAAACCATAAGCTTTACATCTGCTACGTAGTGTTGCTCAGGGTAGTTTAAACAACATGGTCAACCCACATGTCTTATGTTGCAGACTAGTTTTATCTGGATTCATACATGTGCCATTTTATGTTACGGCACAACTGATATTCAGAGATATTTCTTTTTAGGTAAAGGCCAGGACAAATGTTTTACAAAATCATGTATTTTAAAATAGAAGTTTTCTACTGCCTGAAAAATTGTAATTGTTACCAACAGAATCAGTGTTTTGTATGTTCATAAACTCAATTATGCCGATGAAAATCTGGACATTTATACAGACGTTTTCCTAACTCAATACTTTGAGATTTATCAACAAATGCAGCAAACTATCTTCCCAAGAATTATCCGAAATATTTTTGATGGACTAAATGCACTGGCAAAGTAACATACTTCAGCCGATACCAGTATTTATATATATTTATTAAAAAGGCTGATTTTTTCCTCCTGTCTTTGCACTGGTGATAGATGGTCCCATATCATTTATTGAAATACACAGTACTCAAACTACTCACTCTGAAAACTAACAAGAAAAGTATATACTGAATCTTGCTTACAGACACAAGCAAACTGGCTTGTTAGAGTACCAAAGCTTTGGTTTCTGGAGCTTAGAGCTTTCCTAAGAAGAAAATCAAACAGAGGCAGGGGAAGCAGTTTTATCTTGTGCACTGTGTTGAAGGATCTCTGCATCCTGGTAGGTAAGCCCAGATGACTGTCTTTTCTTAATGTTACTTTCCCTGCTAAAATGAAAACTGAGAAGTTCTGTGTACATTATGCACACAGATATATAATGCATATGCACATGTACAGAGACAAATACAAAACTCAAGATATGTTTTTTACAACGAGGGTGGTCACTGGGATACAGACCAAGGGAAGGGGGAATTTTCTTCATCTTATGAAGACTGGATATCTTCAGTTCACTATGATATGGCAGCCAAAAAAACCCTAACATAATGTGTTAGAGAACATAGTTTCTGCTGTTTTTCTGCTATTAAAACCATGCAAAGCACACGTTTTGAGATGTGGAGACCAGACCTGTGCACAGTGCTCATGACAGGCACAGTGAAGTTGAGCTGATACAGAAAAGAGCATTTAACGTGATCCTGGGGATGAAGCATTTGCCTTTGAAGGAGAGACCTTAATTTTGAGAAGGCTGAAGCAAGAGAAGATGAAGTTTCATAAAATCACTGAATAAAACACATGCAGAACCATCATTCACCAAATCCTGCAACACCAGGAGGAGGGGGCAGTTGGTAAATCTGGGAAGAGCATTTAAAAACTGAGGAAAGAGAACTGCAGCTTTATTTAACAGGTATTTTAACTTCTGGAACTTTGCTGCAGTGAGGCACCATGGAAGCACACTGCACTTGAAGACTCAAAACAAGATGTGAGAGAGTCATGAACAGGAGTCCTCAAACTGGAAACGGATGGAAGTAGCCACAGCTGTATCCTCTGACATCCATAATAGAAGAACTGGAGATGCTAGAGGACCGGCGATAGGGACAAACTTTTGTCATTGGCTTTAGCACACAATGGGATGCAGAAAATGTGACATCCTGTGATTTACAATGTTTTGCCCAAGATTATCAAACAGTTGTTTGTCCCCAACTGTACAGCTCCATGATGCTGGATGGAGGACTTTAGAAATCTGTACTGAACTAAAGGAGTTGCCAGGCAGGAAACAGGAAAATGTCTAGAACTGACGAATAATTCAAAGCTAAATCAACCACTGAATTTCAAAGCTGCTGCTGAATCTACTCCTCATCAGTTCACACTTTTTGTGCCAAAAGCATCCCACACCACTGAACTTCACAGCTTAGCAGGGCAAAGGCAGGATTGCATTTTGCTTGCAGAAGGCTCTGAGCCTGGCTTGTAGGGAGGGCTGCTTTGGGAAATGCCTGACTTGAGAAGGCTTCCTAGTGTGCCACTTGCAATAACACACATAAGCTATAGTTGTGGTAATTAATCTAAATTCCGTTAAACAAGAGATACCAACCACCAGAATATTTAGTGTTTTCTTGAATTATCCTTGTACTGAATTACTTGCAGAGAATCTGCAGGCAAGTGTAATTAATCCAAGATGTACGCATGTTTATATAGTGTCTGAGGTCTGGCTGGTGCTGACAGGTTTATGAGAAGTAAATTATTACTTGTTAGAAAGGGATTTATTTTACTTTTTAAGGAGCCAGCCTCAAGGTTTAATCTGATTATTTTTCCCCAGTGCAAGACTACACTGACTATTTTCCTTTTTTGCTTGATCCTTTGCTGCTCCTGGTAGTGGGAAGAGCACTGAAGCTCCATCATAGTTTCATTAACGGTGCATCAAAGTCACATGGCACTAGGTAAGACAGGCAGAGTGAAGGAACCTCAACATTCGGGAGCACAGACACATGATAAATATGGGAACAGCCCTTCAGATACTAAGAAATTATTAGGAGACAGTATGATACTGAAAAATATATGTATTTTCATGGGAATAGTGTGAGAATAGCTTCATCAGCTACATAGTTCTTACCTAATTCCATACTGGGTGCTGAATGCAGCATGAAGCCAACAGGAAGAAATCGCATAGGTCATGCTGCATGAATTACAATTGTTATTATAAAGGGGATCAAATTAAGGCTGCAAAGTGCATTTCCTAATTTATTTTCTGCTATTCTTTTAATGTGGATGCTTATTATAGTAATAATCAAAAATGTTATGCAAATTCAGGATGGAAGAAAGCAAATTATGAGCTGTATGTATGCACAGCAGGCAGTATTACAATTAACTTTATTGCAGACAAGTCTCCTGCATGTATGTGCCATCAATTTTGATGCTCACAAAATAAAAAGGTATATAAAGAAACGGGATAAACTCTGGCACACGTCAGCTTGAATATGTGCTTCATGTGACCTTGGATGTTTTGTATTTTGTCTGTCGACCCTCAGAAAGAGGCTAAACAGACCTCTGCTGTTTGTTTTTCCCGGAAGCTGATTAGTTATGTGTGGACATATAAATATCCGAAGGCCAACACAATGTAGCTCTTCAGAGACTTAACAATATTTACTAGCACACATTTTTTCGTATAAATAACCAGATTTATATCCACAGGCACAAATTAAAATTATGAACAAACATTAAAAGCTAATAGAAGAGCTGAGTAATGCCAAAACCAGGCAATTGTCAGGTGGCTGGCTGTTGTGCAAGAGAGTGGGAAAGGAAAATAAGTGTATTCACTTGGAATTAGACTTTCTCTTCCTTCCTCTGACCCTATTTGCCAAAGCTTTTTATCAATACCTTGGGAGTTTTTCCATTTTAAAAATTTCATTCTTACCATTTCACCACATTAATGTCCTCAGCACCCAGCTGGCAATGGAAAGATCTCATCAGGCATCTTATTTTGATCAGAATGATTTCCCTGTACCAGTTCTATCTGTATTTAAGACAAACAAGTAATGTGCTCTTGAGACGATCAAAAAGACAATATGGTAGGGCTGGTAAATAACAAATCAGTATAAACCAGCTTTTGAGAAAAGGGATATGGCAATTGTGCCTGCTGTAGAACAAAAATGAAACGGCTTCATGTGAACCCTCCAGATGAACTGATGAGATGTGGCCAGTCTACCTCCTGCGCTTGTTTTTAATTCCTGCATGGATTCAAGATGTAATCTTACTTCACATAAAAATACGGGAGCTGTATTACAAAGAACACCTTTTACAGAAGAGGCTGTGCTGTACTAAATGCCATGAGATTTTCAACTTCCCTCCTGGGGAATAAAGTCAGTAAAAGCAGTGAATGTGGTGCTCTGAGATCCACTGCCATGAATGTCCTCCATGCAACAACGATGAACAGACTATCTGTATATGGGAGTGTGGTGGGAACCATCTGGATTAGCAAGGTCACCCTTTGGCACATGAGCAAGTAAAACCAAAACATGCAGTAAGTTGCCTCAGCCAATTCTGAGTGAGTAAGTGAAATTGTATATTTTGAGTACAAGCTGATTTCTGCCCTTTTATTGCTGAAACAAAAGAAGAATTAAATAAAAATATTTACACTGACAACATGCAGCAGCCACTTATGTTTGCATAGGCCTCTTTTCTTCCAAGACTAGCTTTCCAGCAATGTCAAACCTTAAGGGCTGATGGCTCCAAGCCATGCAGCCTGTCACCAACCCCTAGGAATTGGCCAAACCTCCCTTGGACACACAAATGGATGGCAGGTTTAGTTCAGAGAATACAAGCAAAAATCTGAATAAAGCATGTTTAACGACATGTGAATAGGTATCTCCAAAGCTCACATCTATAAGCAATTAACGAGATGTTTCACATTTTGGGAATTCTTAGTCTTGACTGCTCTCAGCATTAAGCAGATCAATATGACTGGTGATGTTTTACAGATGATGGCATTATGAATTTACTCAGCTTTTAGCAACAGATGTGAAGACCTGCATGCTGCTTCCCTTGTGCTCACTAGTTTTAAGAATAGTTCTTTAATGACTTAATTCTGACAAGAAACAAGAGCAGTTGGAGGTCCTAAATCTAATTCCAACCAAGAATGAGATCTAGATTTAGATAACAGATGCAATCAAAAACTGCCCTCTCCCACTCCTGGTGGAGCCCTAAAACACCCTCGCAGGCACTGTGAAGAAAGCGAAGAAGAAATCAGTGTATGGGATCATGACAAAGATGCTGTGAGAGCTGCAGCACCTCTGCTCTAGAGCCAGGCTGAAGAGACCTGGGCTGAGGCAGCCTGGAGAAGAGAAGGCTCCTTAAGGGGAGACCTTAGAGCAGCTCCAGCGCCTAAAGGAGCTACAGGAAACCTGGAGAGAGGCTTTGGACAAGGGGACAGGACAACGGGTAATGGCTTTATCCTGACGTAGGGGAGATTGAGATGAGCCCTTAGGCAGAAGGTCTTCCCTGTGAGGGTGCTGAGGCACTGATCCAGAGAAGCTGTGGCTGCCTCATCCCTGGCAGTGCTCAAGGCCAGGTTGGACGGGGCTTAGAGCAAGCTGCTCTAGTGGAAGGTGTCCCTGTCCGTAGCAGGGGTTGGAGCTGGATGAGCTTTAAGCTCCCTTCCAACACAAACCAGCTGGGATTCTGTGTGAAACAGGCACAGCAGAACGGGCCGCAGCCCCGGCCGCGGCACATACCGCGCCCTCACAGCCCGGAGCAGCCCAGCGGGCCCGCGCCCGCCCCTCAGGCCATGCTCACACCGGGCCCTCCCCGCCTTACTACCGGTCACCCGATGCCCGCCCCCCGCCACCGCCCTCGCGCAGCGCCTCGCAGTGACGCAAACACCGCTGCCGCTGGCCCCGTGCCAGCTGCCGCGCATGCGGACACAGACCAGCTCCCTCCTCCCCTCCTGCTTCAGCGCGGCTCGTGTGACCGGGGCGGAGGGTGTCCGTCGGCGCCCGCGGAGGGAGGCCCGGAGCCCGGCGCTGCCACCGGCTGCGGTACGGCGGGTGGGGGGAACGTGGCGGCCACCGCCTCCTCCGTCCCCGCTACCATGAACATCGAGATCCCGCCGGGCCTCACTGAGCTGCTGCAGGGTTACACGGTGGAGGTGCTGCGGAACCGGCCGTCCGACCTGCTGGGCTTCGCCGCCGATTACTTCGCTCGCCTGCGAGATGCGCGCGACCAGGAGGGCGGTGGCACCCGCAAGGTGGTTAGCTTCGACGGGGAGCCCATGCAGACAGAGTCCAACGGCGAAGAGGAGCCCGACCGCGGCGACGAGGACGACGACTACGATTTTCAGCGTGAGTGCCGGCTCTGAGGGGCGGCGGCAAGGGGAGGCTGTGAGCGGCGGCGGGCCGGTTCGGCGAGGTCCTGCCCCCGGGAGTAGGAGGGAAGCAGCTTGGCAGGCCAGCTGGTCTCCTCCGCCACCCCAGCCTCGGTGCGGCTGCCCCGGGTGCTCGGGGCTGAGGGACAGATTGAATGGGGAGTGTGAGGGGAGGCTGTGGCCGCCTCCCCTCGCGGCACGGCGGCCCCTCGCTGGGTGCCCTCAGCGGGGTCCTACCCATCGCGCTGCTGGCCGTGCTCCGGGGGGACCCTAGTTCGCCCTGACTTTAGGCCCTCGGAGTCTAGCGAGATGCTCTTTCCCTGTGTGGGGTGTCAGAAGGCAGCTATAGAGCTGCCGTGTAACCGCCCGAAGGACGCCTGCGGTCTGAGCGAAGTTATCACGGTGAATTGAGCATACTGCCAAGCATGTGATATGGAAGATCATGTGTTATTGTGCAATATCTTCTTTACATTTGTGTCATTAAATCGTTGTGAACAAGTGTGTTTTTTCTCGCTGGAGCTGGGGATGTTTATCGCTGCTTTTGCGTGTTTAAAAGGGTTATTATAAAGTATCAAAATAACTTTTTAATATGTTGCTAAATAGCAAAAATTCAAACCCGCCTCTATACTCTCGTTAGTACTGTAGCCCTCTAAGAAAACATACCCAAGCAGGATAATGAAACGCTGCTGTTGGAACGCACCGTGTTGTGCAAAGCTCAGTGTTTATAATTTGGACTGTCACTGAGCTTTAGTGCAAGATGTTACTTGAAAATGTTTATGGTGGTACTTGGCGTACCCAGAATTTTGGACCTCAATTTACTGAATGCTCCCTCATTATTAGAAGGTAACTTAAGCAGAGAGGGAAATGTGGGAAAAGGTGTGCCTTCCCTGAACTTCCAGTGCTGTCGTTTGCAGATCTTGTGCCCTTGACCTATAATGTGAGTAAAGGTTTCTGACTTTTATTGAAAGAGGATCTTCTTTTAGACCATTTACTCTGTGTCACCTTGTGGATGTGGTGTGTTCTTATGTCTATTCTCTGGTTAAGTTTTAAAGAAACAAGGAGAAAGTAAACCGTGGAACAAATCAGTGTTTTTATTAAGGAAGCATTGAGAGACCAGCTATTTCTGCAGCTCTTTCAGGGTGGAAACTTTACAAAGTAAAACACGGCTTCTAATCTTGAAAATATACAACCTAAATATGACATGAAATATGCGAGAGGACAAGAACAAACTGTACAGTTAGAAGGCATTAAAAAACAGTTTGCAATTGCTGCCTAGATTTGAATGTTTATTTTGTCTAATTAGAGAGAGGCTCTGTTTAGGGTGTGCAGAAGAAAACGTGAAAAGTGAAGAGGAGGACACTGGTAGCGACTGGATTGAAGTTCAGGGGATGTGCAAGTGTGAGCGCAACAATTACAGTGATTTTGTGTGTCCTGCAGCCCAAGCCAGCAATAATTTAAAGCGCCTCTAAATATAAAAGAAGCTGTAGTTTGTTGTAAAATATAGTATTTTAAAATTAAGTTATAGATTGGAAAAAATGCAGTATATAGTTAGATGTAATTGTTTTAGATGTGTCATATCTCTGTATATATCATTTTCCTTTTTAAAACAACCAAAAAACCATAAACCAAAAAACCTCACTCCACCAGAGCTTCAAATGTCATTGAAGGCAACTTTTCTATTTCTTAATCAGTTTATCTTGTTCTGAGGTTTGCAAGACCTTTTCCAGGGAAGTAAGTGTAAAGTTTTTCTCCTGAATGTTGGCAAGCACAGTTGAAAGGATCCTCTGAAGTTAAATGTTTACAGATAAAGCTCTAAAACATTAGTGGTGGCAAACAGCTTTTCAAATACAGCTTTATAAGATGAGGCTGTGCAGAGCAGCAGAGTGGTTCCTTTGCTTCAAGTTTCTGCTTATCATCTTTTGATCATCAGAGAGAGAAAATGAAACCAACAAGGCTGGTCAGTGTCACTTCCTGTAGTCAGAGCCCTTTAGGCAAGTGGCACTGTCAGTAATGCTTCATCTGAAAATCCAGTGCTCTTCCCTCCTTAGAGTTTCAAAGACCTGAGGGAGGAAAAGTTCTATGTTCTATTGAACAGCAGGTGAGGGTCTCTCTTTATAGGGTCAGGGAAACAACTCTTTCATATGTTGTTTAGCAGTGTGGGTGGCAGTCACCCATAGCATTGTGTTTTTCTAGGTTTCTGTTGTTAACTGTTGTCATAGGAGGTTTTGATAATGAGTAAATGTTCAGTCAGAGATTATGGTATCTCTGTCTTCTATGAATGTTACAGATAGGACAGTACTTCTACCTCATTGTGGAAGACCAGATCCTCATGGACTGCTTCACATTTAAAGGACATTTACAGACAGGAAACGCAAAAAATGTTAGTGTCTCAGGTAATCCCAATGGACAGACCCCAGGTCTGTTTATTAATATTGCATTTTTTTTTCATTTTTGACAATTTACGAAATGCATAATTTCACTGTGTTTTCCTAGGTTAACACTTTGTTAGCTTCCAGTTGCAAAAGCAGGTCAAATGGATGTTTAAGAACGTTTCCATGGCTGTGTTTAAAAGCAAATATGGAATTGAGCAACTATTTGTGTAAAGTATTATGTTAAGAAAATTTGAAGCTTGTTTAAATAACCTGATTGTTTTGAGTATGTTGTGAGTATGAAAGATGTCTGCACAAATAATGTGCTTATCTTCCTGTGCCTACTTCTGACTCAGTATAAAATTCGTCTAGCTCACTTGGCTGCATCTGCATGCTATGACTTAGAAAACACTTTAGATAAGTTTTGGTATGCTTTGAGTGCATATAGTACTGAAGTGAGAAGTAACTTAAAATGAGCATGAGCCTTTGGTTAAACCATGTGGCAGATGTCTTCATGTAGTCGTAGTAATACCAGTGGTTCCCTTTCTGCCATAATGGCACTCTGTCAACGTCGTAAAAGTTACTGAAACTAGCTAGACTACAAAAGTGACTTCTATTCTCTTGTATCACTTGGGAAATTACTTCCAGTTTTATGTTTATTCTCTGACCCTCCCTGGAGTTTCATCCCTCATTTTAGCTGGTTTTGTATATGTAATCAAAGGACATCAGGATGTGGCTGTACAGCAGTGTGGAGTGTAATGAACGTATGAAAAGAAGGTGATGATATTGGAGGGAAGAATCTCCAGAGACATGTATCCAGTGGGCTGTAGCAGAAAATGTATGCATATGGAGCTTTCCCAAGAGCCTTTATTGGATTGATGTAAGTGCAGAATTAACAAGTTGCTAGAATTGCGAAGAGATGCAAGGTGACAGCTTCAAAAGTCAGGCTGAGGACATAACCAAGGATGGATATATATTCTTAAAATGTCCTTGACCATGACACTTGTGATTTTAACAGGGAACCTCTGGGTGAATGTGTTAAGGCAGTGAAATTAAAGCCACAGAAGTGGTATGTCCAGTGTTCGAGACAGAGTCTTGGCTTTGGGAAGTTTTCTGTTTTGAGTAGCACATATGAAGGCAGGCGGGCAGGTTTCCTTCCCTGTCAGCTGAGGCAGTTGCACAAAGGTGCAAGGTGCTGCACTGTTAACTTCCAGTTTTATGTCTCCTGATTTGTAATAGTAATCTGTTCATTTAAAAAAAACACCTGTGTTTATTCTTGGAGGTATCTAACAGCAGAAGTTAAATATTTTGGGGATTATATACTAACTTGAGCAACTTGGATGCTCTAACTAATGACAGGAATTTTAGTGCAGATTGAGTTTTTCCTTTCCAGGGTTTCACCTTGATATTGAAGAAAAGATTATGTGCCTTTCAGCTGCTTCCTGAGCAAAAGAGAGCACTTCATAATGTATTGTTTTTAAAATAATAGAGCACACTGAGGAAGACTCTTACGAAGCAAAATGGTGCCTGTGAATCTAGCTGAAGAGGTATATATGATATTGTTTAGTTCTGCACTGAGCTTCTCAATTAAAATTCAAGGATTAGCTAAATGTCATCTTTAAAACATCAGTAGGATACCTGAGCAGAAGGGAGTATTGAAATGCACTTGTACATCGTTAGGTCATGGATGTGATATGGAATAAGAGTTCAGTACGTCTTTGAAATATTTCTCTTTTAGCAGTTAACAAAAGTGCTTAACATTAAATTAAACCTCTTTCAGATTACTTCTTGTTCTTAATCATCATTTGCTCATGCTTTCTTACTTTGTACTGGGCTGATATGTCCTGTGGAATTCCTTAGGAATTACTGTGCTACGTTAATAACAAAGTGTTTATGCTTTGTCTGCCTTAGTTTGCAGGTCAGGCCTCATTCCTTGCGGACTTCCTGAAATAATTCTAAGGAAATTTTCATGATGGAAGTCAGATGATGTGAAAACTTCTGAAGGATAGCATAAGGAGAATAGTGGTCCTTCAGAAGAATACTGTTCCCAAGTTTTCGAATGTAACTCATATTCATGGGTTATTGCATATGTTCCTATGAGTTACTGTTGCCTTTAAAATGAAAGTGCTTTGAACTTTTTAGTAGTACTTTCACCTACCTACTTCCTCCATAATTGTGAATTTACTGGAAATAAAGCACGGGAGCTCTCCTGTTTTCTTTGGTTTGTTCTTTTTTGTGTCCTTAACATTAAGAGCCTCTCCTTGCAGAACATCATCTTTTTTTATTTATTTTTTTTTTTTTAATTTACAGTATTGCATTGTATAAAGCAAATTGAGTCCAAAGAATAGCTGCTCTATTTAAAACCTCGATAGCAGAGTGGGCACATTCATAATCTGATAATTACTAGTGCTCCATCTTTTTTTCTTTTCTCTTTTTTCCTTTGAAATTTGTTTGACTGACTCATGTGGCTTAATAGCTTAATAGTAATTATAATAAAGGTGGTTTGTGCTCTACCGAAATAGTGTCTAGATTTTTAGGGGGTGGAGGAAGAAGCTCGGGGCTATGATCTAGCTGTATTGGGTCTTTGAGTTTAGTATACTAAGAAAGAAATACACATGCTTTCTTTATCATTTGTTTTAGAAGGGTGTATGTGTGTGCAGGTTGAGCAACCTGGAGGTGTAGAAGAAGCTTTAGAGTTTTATTTATTACTTGATCTCCATCAATAACATGAAATCAGTTACGAAGTGAAGTGTTAGTGATGCATCCATATTTTAAGGATGTATTTCTGCATTTAATTTTCTAATTTTAGTAGGCCTTGGCAGCATAGTGCATGTTGAACGTGTTTAACATTAAAAATACCGAGTGAAAGACTGCTGTTGTGCTGTACCTGCACGTGCCTTTGCTTTTGCAGCAGCAGTTCTCACTGACTCAAATCTGAAGGATAAACTACAGCTAGTATTAATGTAACTTCATTACTTGTGTTTCTCTTGTTCACACAGGGGAACTTTGAAGGTAAAGTAAGTATTAAGGAAGACTGATTTCACTTCTCTTTAGTTACTTGGACAATATGTAAAGCTTTTTTCTGGATGTCTTTTTGCTTCTTTATTTGGTTATCACAAAGGAATTGCTTTTCAGCATTTGTTTTCAGGTTTGTACTTTATTACAAGGTTAGACTAGGAATTTTTTTGTTAGCTAAGTGATGTAGTTCTAAGTCACCGTTTGTATCTCAACAGAGCCTGAAGAAAGGGTTCATCAGGAACCTTCAGTACAAATGACACTTTAATTAAAATACAGGTGTGATATATGCTTCTTAACTGAGATGGTAAAATAACTGCAGGTATAAAGTGAAGGGAGAGAAGCTGGTGACTGAGAAACTGAATAGTAGATGTGTTGACTGAAATGTAGAGGGTGTTTAGGTGCTGGCACAGGGTGCCTAGAGAAGCTGTGGCTGCCCCATCCCTGGCAGTGTTCAAGACCAGGTTGGACACAGGGGCTTGGAGCAAGCTGGTCTAGTGGAAGGTGTCCCTTCCCGTGACAGGGGGTTGGAGCTGGATGAGCTTTAAGCTCCCTTCCAACGCAAAGCAGCTGGGATTCTGTGTTGCTAAATGTGTATCAGTTTACATCAGGAAGGAGGAACTTCGGTGTTAAAAGATTAATTTTTTGCTATTTTGCCATAGTTACTTACAGGGTTATTTGTATCAGCCTCATATCAGTGCTGTTATTATTCCCATAGCATCTATTAAACAATCCCTACAATCTCTCGAGAAAGGTATCCTCTTATTCCGGTTTGTTCTTAGTGTGTTGACATAATTGTTCTGCTGAGTGATCTGCACATTCTAAAATGTGAGGAAGCAAGTAATATTTTCGTAATTTCTTTTAAATATTTGCAATCTTAAGTGAATTAATTTTAAATTAATAATTGTGGTTGTGTGCTAGTAACTTCACTTAACTGTTAAGCTTGATATTTCTTGAAAGAGCTTTTGATACTAGCTATAACTACATAGCTAAATTAAATTCTAGATGTGGTTTCCACTCTTTTTAGTAACTTGCTGTTACTTCGGGCACATAGAAACTGCATTACTCTGTGTACTAGCCTCTAAAAAGAGCATACTAACTATAAGGGAAGTGGATAAGTAGCCCTTGTAAATATTGGGTGAATTCTGAAAAGCTTGTGTTTCCATGCTTTTTGACTGTAAGAAAAATTGTATGAAACATGTAAAATGGGATTCTTCTAGCTGGTTCTAAAATGAAGCTAAAGGAAATTATTGTATTGCAATACTAGATATTGTACTGAATACTAACTTAATTAACTGCTTTTTTTTTTTCATTTAATAAACTAGTATGAGATTGCTGAGACAATTCTGTCAGTGTTGCAGACTGCCATCTTCCCCTTCTGCTAGTACTGAAGTTCAGTTGTACCCTCTTACCTAAAATAGAACAATGGAGATCTCGGGAAAGAGGAGGAGACAATGAGAGAACAAGCTTACTTCCAATTATTCACCAGTCAGTCATTAAACAGCATTAATGTTTAACAAAGAGCAGTTGCTCATTATTCAGATTGAGACTGGAACTGTAGCCAAGATGAGCTATGAATGTTTCTCAATGGCTTTAGGAACGTTTTCAACTTCATGAATGATCGTTCATATTTTTTTGTGAAAGAAGAGGGAGATCATGACAAATATAACCCTTAACAAATGCAGTGGTTCCCCTTTTAAAAGGATATTGTTCTTTCCTCTTTCATGGTCCTTTACATACTGTTCCATGCCTGGCTTTGCATCAGTACTTCTTTGGTATATAACAATTGTTTGGTGGTTTTTGATACATGAAGATTCTTTATTTCACATAGGTTTATTTCTTTTTCCCCCTGAGGTACCATCAGTTCCACAGCAAGTGGTGTGCACTCTTCTGCACTCTGCATTTTTAGTATCTTTAGGCATCACTGTGATATGAAGCAGACAAGGTAAATCATAAATCAGAACAACATTGGTTGGGAAAATAACTAGTAAGGAATTTGAGAAAATTGAGTTTAAACAAAACATCCATGTGTAAAAGACTCTTGCACCAAGATAGTAATTCTGCTAAAGGGTATAGGCTTATGAGATCATTTAGTGCAGAAGTATCCTTTTCTTTTAAAAGTATGGATCTGAAAGAGGGGGTATCAGGTGGAAGCCCCAGAAATGTGTTACACAGAACAGTCAGCTGCTTTGTGGTCGTTTCTGTTTTTTTGAGGTGGTGAAAATTGTGGTGATCATGGAGGTGTTCTTTGTGTGCTTTAGTGGGCAGGATACTTAGAGAGGAGACTTTGAAGAAAGCAAACCTGACTTACAGTTATACTGCTAGGGTTTGGACTCTGTTTAGTAAATATGCAATGTCATGTATAATAAAGCCCAGCATTGTGTTGGCAGATTTGCTGCTAGCCTTTTTCATATTGGGGCATTACTTTTCTGTGTAGAAATTGCAGATGATGAATAGTGGCAGTTCTGCTCTGAGTATAGACTTGGAAATTCCCTTTAGGGAAGTAGACTTCTCTAGGAGCAGCCTGCCTTCAAGGCATGTGAGAGGGACTGCAGGTATTCCTCTTGCAGCATTGTTTTTATGGTAATTTAACAACAACAACCAAGCTTGGGTTTTGTACTACACTTTGTTCTCTCCTTCTGTTTCCTGTTAACTTTCTGAGGGTGGCTTGCAGAACAGCTTTGCTTCTTGTCAGAAGATACACAGCCTGCAGGAACTTAGTTTCCAATTGGCATGATGTCAGGTTTCATTCTGAGGTCATCTTACAAAAGCCTGAAACCCTACGCTGCTTTTTGGGTGTCCAAACCAAGATGGCCTCTGATCAGGGACCTTACCAGCAAAATTGAGTAATTTGTGGCAAAAATCTCTCTCTGAACTGTTGCATGAAGAAGAATTAGTATTGCAGGTTGGAGATGAGGTGCTGGTTTTGGTATAGAGATGTTCTTCCATCAGTAACTGTGTCTGTCCTTTGAATGAGTGGTCAGCGAAGGACTGCAAAGCTTAAAGTTCTGCTCCTCTTGTTGCAGAACATCCTAAAAACATGTATAAGAGTTTGTGTGGGGATTAAACTGTGTGAGTTTTAGATGAGGGTTGAGAAACTACTCAGTATTTTTCCTATGTGTTTTTCAGTAACCCATGGTGCCAAGTTCCTTGTTCTTGGTGATTGTATATTGACAGACTGCTACAAAGCAGGATGTCACAATGGCCCTTCATTTCCATTTTGGTTCTTCCTCCCTTGGGATAGCATATTGTTTTCTGCTTCCTATTGAGAAAACTGTATTCCATAGATGAGACTTCAGGAAAATTAAAATATAAATATTTGTCTGTTTTTTCCTGTTGAGGCTCCAGTAAACACTGCCACTTGTGTGGCAGCACTGGTGTTAATCCTGAGCATTCAGGAAGAATTGCTTCCTCAAGAATATGCTCTAGTGTTAGGAACTAGTGGGTCTCAGGTTGTCGTAGATATGGGGAGCATCTCTCTGTGAAAGATCTCTTTTGAACAACCCTGGAATGAAAATTCAAAGGTGATGGAGTTTCCCGTTTCACTTTCCCATTTTTCCATTTTTTTTTTTTTTTTCTTTTGAAGGTAATTGTTCAGAAACAGTTGTTTAACATTTCACGTTATCAAAGTTTCTGATTAAAATTTGTGTTTGTGATACTCAAAGCTTTCCCAGAGAGAAGTTATGAAAGATTAAAAAAAAAAAGCAGATTAGCATTCAGTCTTGTGACACCTTTGGGGAAGGGTGAGGGAAGGATTCTGAAGAGTGGTGTTCCAAAATGCTAAAACTTAGTAGTGTTTGGGGTGGTGATGTTATTGACTGCAGTTTCTGAAGCATATAGAAATAAAGACATCACTGGCTGTAGTTTGTGTAATGATTTAAAGTCTAATCTTGAGATTGTGTAACTTCATGATAAACAGCCATAAACTGGGCGTCAGTTTCTCTTCTATTCTGTACAAGCATCTCTTATATCCCTGTGAAGTAATTTTAATTTCTTGCTGCTGAAAACATTTTAGTGTCGTGCCTTGTGCCATTTTTTCATAGCACTATGAAATAGTATTCTTATGATGTATACTGTTTTTACTAGTGGGTGTTTCAGCTTTTACATGCAGACACTGTGAACTTCCCATACTTTAAAGATTCACAATGCGTATCATTTGTTTTGAACTCCTAACAGTGACTGTGAGGTGCTTTATACTAGAAGTTCTGCTACTGAAAATCAGTTTGTGGAAGCTGAACCATGTAGTATTTGCCACCTGCTGCAGCTGGCTTTGGTCAGGGAATTTCTTGTTATTGGCAAATGAATGTTAACTTGTGCCTTCTTAACACGGGCTTCAAACGTTCATGAGCATTGTAGGTGCAGTGTTGGGAACATGGTTTAGTGGTGGACTTGGCAGTGCTGAGTTAACGGTTGGACTTGATGATCTTAAAGGTCTTTTCCAACCTAGACGATTTTGTGATTCTGTAAAAGAGGATTTTCCCTGGTTTGAGGAGAGCACACTGATTTTTACTGTTTTCCCTTTTAGGCAACAGGACAAACCCATCTGTCTTCACCCTTCTCTTTCCCCAAAATCCTCTTTCTGTGAAAGTGCACAGGACGCAGTTACTGGAAGTGTGTAAGAGGGGCAGGGCTTGTCTGTCAAAATGCTTTTTAACATGGAGTTGACTTTTTTTACAGCTATATGTTTTAAGTAAACTTTACTGATGCTGACTTAATGTTGTTAGAAGTGTAAATACAAAGGAAGAAAAGCTGTAAAATACATTATTTTGAGATGTGGTACAGAGGTTATTTTTGCTCATCGTTTGATTGTGTATCACAACTTGAAGAGTGCCTAGATTAGAAGTTTTAACTTTTTTAATTTTCAAAATGTACATATTTTAAAATCTACTCAGATTTATTTATACTTTTATTTATTGAAAGAAGCTCAATGAATTATATCTGAATGGTATATAATAATTCAAAAGATCCACTTGTGAATTATTGATGAATATAATTGTACTGGTAATGAAGTAGTACTTCATGTTGTATAAATGTGGAGTCACAGAACTGCTAGAGATGCGAGAGATAGTTCTGTAGAATCCATGACACTCTTCTGTACCTTCTATCTCATTGCTTTTGGCCACTCCTCAATGTGTTGTCTGTCGTCCTCCAACAGAGCTGAGGCTGTGCTGCTCGCTGCAGTGATGTGGGAGGGCTGGGTCCCTCACAAAGGACCAGACAAGAAAATGGACATGAATTACAGAGTCAGTTGTGCTCATACAGAGGATCTTGCACCCAAGAGAAGAGGAGAAGTGAGGCAGAAAACCTTGTGCCCAGCACTCTGATTCCAGAGCTACCAGTACAGGATAAAATCCTGTAAATCTTGTGTACCTCTTCTGCCATTAATGTAGATAAATCTGTATAGAGGGCACAAGCTGTTGGTTTGTGTGAGTTTTTTTAGTGGTTTTGTTTGGTTTGCCCCTTTATTTAACTTCAGACCCAATAACTTCACTTGCAAGGGTATCTGGGACTTCTCAACAAGAAACTGACCAAGGTTTTCTGGTTTTGGTTATTAAAAAAATGTGATACCATGCATGGTACAATTTCTTCTCCAGATACATTTTTTTGTCAGCATATCACATATGGGGACACTTGTTCTTAGAATACACTTGTTTTATTTCAGAAATCAACACATCTTTGGTCTGTTTTTAAGCACCTGATTAAAAAAAATATGTCAAAATCAGCCTTCAAGAAGCATTAAACTTGAAACTGTCGATCTTTTGAGAGAGGCTGGTTTGAGAAAGGTCATTCATGAACACTTCAGGCAAGAGTGAGTCCTCAGTGGTGATTATGTGTGCAGGATGGAGTGCTAAATCCGAGAAAACAGTGACGTGGGGAAGGCTGCAGAGGCTATGCAGATAATCAGCTGATAATAGATGCCTCTTGTGACACTGGCTAAGAAGGCTGATATGTATGTTGGGGTTTGTTCAGAATGTGGGTGCTTGCTGGCTTTTACCTGGCATTAAGAGAATAAGAACTTTAGTATGTTGTGGTAAGGATGAGAGACTTCAGAAACTCTCTGGGCAAATTGTGCTAATGCTTGATCACCCTCAGAGTAAACAAGTGTTTCATTATGGTAGATGGGCCCTCCTGTGTTTCAGTTGTGCCTGTTGGCTCTTGTTCTGTCACTGAGTACCATTGAAAAGGGCCTGGCTCCATTGTCTTTGCACTTTCCCTTCAGGTGCTAATAAGAGCTCCTGTGAGCCTCATCTTCTTTAGGCTAACAGTCCCAGATTTTTCAGCCTGTCCTCGTACAAGAGGAGCTCCAGTCCCTTCTCCATCTTTGTAGCCCTTTGTTGGTCTTGCTCCAGTATGTCCATGTCTCTCTTCTACTGGGGAGCTTGGAACTGGATGCAGGGCGGAGCAGAAGGGAAGAATCACCTCCATCAACTTGGGAACACTGCTCCTAATGCAGCTCAGGATATCAGGAAACCAGCATATCTTGCTTACTCTATACAAGTGTACTTATGCCCTGATTTAAATGTGGATGTGTGAGATTAGGCTCTGAATCAGCTTGAAGTAACACTTGATGCTGGTGTTTCTAATTGAAATTCTTCTTGCTCTTTTATACATATTGGATGATAGCACAACCCATTCCAGCTTTGTCTTCTGTAAAAACATTCTTACGTTTCACGATCCAGATCAGTAATGACAGTAGGAATTGGTAATGAAATTAGAAGTAACCCAGCCAAAGAATTATGGGCTCTTATGTGCCTCCTGTTTTAGCTGTAGGATGCTATTCTTAATGCTGCCTAGGTACCTGCAATTATACTATCCTGAGCTCAGGTTGACCTGGCAAGTATAGCTGTGTAATATCCATGCTGGTTATATAAAACATCATCCCCTGTCAGTGTCACTTCTTGTTTCTGCCGAGCTTCAAATCTCCTTTGTAATTTTTTCTTCTAAATTGCTCTTTTTTGTAGTTCAGTTATAGCTCCTTCTTGCTGTCACATGATATGGTACCTGACTGTGAGAGTGGTTCCAATCTGTTTTGTCTGAGACTGTAATAGCTAAGAGGCAAAAGAAAAAGCTTGTTATAATGCATCTCATCTGTAACTGCCCACATTCATTCTTCCTTTCTGTTCAGTGGCAACCTGAGCAGACCAGCTGTATATCAGTGATGAAGAAGCAAAGACCAACATTTTTTTCCTTTGCATTGAACAAATTGGAAGTGCTGCTGCAGTCAGTGGTCATTAATCAGCTTGTTGTGTGCTCAGGTTTGGGACTCAAACCTTGCTCTGTCCTCTGATTTTTTTTTTTTCCTTTGTTGCCCTTCCACTGTTAAGTGTTTTAAAATGGTGGTGGATGTGCAAGTACAGGCTGGATGTGGCTCTATGCCCTGAGCACAAGCAATTGCATTTTTCCCTTCTGTGTAGTTCAGTTATTTATGTTGGAAGCTAAGCACTATCTGTTAAACCAATTAGTCTATCACAGACGGGCACTGGAGTTAGGGGAGTTGGCTCGTGAAGACTTCCTGTTCTGATGTTGCCCCTACTTATGTAATTATTGTTGTGGCAACACAGTCATGTCTTAATGAGCTGTGGGCTTGAAGTTTCCTTAGGTTTGTGACAAAGTGTTTGTTATTCTGTGACAAAGATGTAGAAGACAAATTCCCCAAGAAAATGTGCATTTCATGACAAGCAAGTCTTGATGTTCCTAAAGTTCCTGTGTCCCTTTTACTACTGATAAGATTTACATAACTTGCAATGTCTAAGATCAGTTTGTCCATGTAACAACTAGTTGTTTATGCTGGACAGATAGCTTTAGTTTGAGTATAACTACACATGCACATACACTTTTCTCTATATAGATTGCTGATCACTGCCTCATTTGTCAGAAACTTACAGAAGAGACAAGCTGAAAATATGTATATGATTGTAATAAAGTAATTTTATGTTACCATGGGAAGGATTTGAAGCAAATGATGATGCTGTTAGCTCAGGGGATTGGGGGTTTTGTGCTAATAAAAAGTAACTGTTTTGTTCATTCTAGAATAATTAGTCTGATGTTGTAGGAGAGTGTCTTGAGTCACTGAGCGCACCTGTAAATGGAATTCTTTTATTCAGGTGCTCTTACATACATAGCAGTGCTTCAGTTTTAGATACTTATGAATACTTCAAGCTTCACTACACAATTTCAGTTGCACTGAAGTCCAGTTTTCTTTGTCCTCTTTTGTGTACAAGTTAGATTTGCTTAAATATCCCTCATAATGTTAGCATTAAGTTGTATCAGTTTTTTGGCTTTCAGAAAACTATGGTTGAGTATGAACCATATTTTGCTAATAAATAGCTTAAAGTGATAGTAAACTAGCTAGTAAACCTTAGGTATGGATGGCATTGTGAAACTGTTTCATGGTAGTAAATATTTGATTTTTCAAGATACCTTTTAAGGCCTGATACCACATTATTTAAAGACGCTGTCAGTAGGACTTTATACTAAGCCTGCCGAGCGGCTGCCAAGTGCGGATAGCCAACATTTACATTCAGTGTTGTGTGATGGTAGCTGTGACATGATTCCAATTAAAACTTGGTCTGCAGACTGCAGATGTCTTTTGAATATTAATGTGTACTACAGACAGAGCAGATGGAATGTCTTTAAGATACAGTGCAGTGATTGTGAAATTAAGGTTGGGTTCTGGTGGAAACTGAGCGGCAGTCAAAATTGATCTTTTTTTCCTTGTTTTTTATTGCTAAACCACAAGAATATCTGTGTATAGTCATCATCTCATGTATAGCTATCATCCTTCTTTACATATAGAAGGATCTTGACTCTTCATTATGCATCCAAATAAAAATACAAGATTATGCCTCATAGAAGTTGTCATAAATGCCAGATGTACCTAGAAAAATATTAGGAACACAAGCAACATTTGCTGTGCCTTAAAATATACCTCTGCCTAAAAGACAAAAATGAGGCAGTACATAACTGTTGAAATGTGGGATGTCCATGAGTTACTTGAGTTGTTTGTTGAGAAAGGCTGTGTAAAATTTTATTTACGGGTGTGTGTTCATGAGAGATGTATTAGGAAAAGATCACCCTGGGTAGGAGAGATAGTATAAAACCAGGAAATGAAGAGCGTGACAAGACCATCAGTGGTGCACTGTGGTGTAGTGTGTTGCAAGCCCAAAGCCAGCTGTCACAAAACAGCAGCAATCCAGCTGTGAGTGTGTGGATTAATTACCTAAGCATTTACCATGGTTATGTGGCAGCCCTTGAGCTATGAAGTAAATCCTTGAGAGTAGGAATATATTAAAAGTCTTGGATCACAGGGTCAGTGTGGTTTTGAAACAGGGAGGAGAAGGGGTTTGGTGTGAGTGGGAATTTTAACTTTCCTTTTTGCTGCTGCAGTATTTTCAGATCTAGACCGCAGTGAGACTGAGCACAGAGAGCCTGGAAGAGCACAGCAGTGAGGCGTGAGGAAGAGCTGTATCTGGACCTCGCTCATACTGGTTTAGATGATGATGTCCCACACCGGATGTGTGGGTGCCATTTCCCTGAGAGAAAAGTGTAGAAATTGCCTGGTGAATCAGACTTGTCTGGCATGAGAGGACTTCAGTGGGTTGTTGCTCTCATTAAAGTTTTCATAATGTTTAATGCATTCAGTTGTTCAGGATAATGGTGGGACTTTTAACTAAGCTTCTGAAAATGGGTAAAACAAGTCATTTGGCTGATTTCATTGGCAGGTTGGGAGTGACTTAGACTGTGCGTTTTGGGGCAATGACTTGCCTACCTTAGACTTACATTTAGCTCTGTGCTGGGATAGAATACAAATTTAATAATAGTGAAATGTGTAAGAGTTTGTCTCAGGTTCTTGTGCTTTTTTGGTCTGGCTTTATTCACATTACATGGACCTGCGTACAGTTCATTAGTCTGTGGAAGGAGATTTACGCAGGAGGCGCAGTTGGAAATCTTAAAAGCAGAGTAGCTTACTAGTCATAGTTAAATGACATTTCTTGTGACTCACTTAGAAATTGTCTCCAGGATTTCCAAGTATGTATGGTGAACCTCAGCTTCGCAAAGCAGTCAAAAGAGGTTGAAATGATGTTAATATGTGAGCTACAGTAGTGGTTTTGCACCTTATAACCAATCAAAGGATAGAAATGTGGTCAGAAGTCTTTAGGTTTGATGTTTTAGGACGTACAAAGGTGTGAATTTCAACCTTCTAAGTGTCTTAGAAATCAAAGCTGTAGTAAAAAATGAGTTGAAATACAAAAGTGTTGCTTTTAAAAGAACTGTACTTGTCAAACATTGCTTCAGACAGCACTTCTGAAGCTTCTACCCAAAAGATTTCGATCAAAATATGTCTTCATTACATTTCAGAGGTCTTAAATACCCTGAAGTATCAATCCTGCCACCTCATATGTCTATGATTTCTGGTGGGACGGGAGCCTGGTAAATAAAGAGATAATGTTTGAAAGCAGGACTGGAGGGATGGAAGGGAAGAATCAAGAGGCTTGGCAGAGGAAGAAGCTTGCATCTAGACATGAGGGTCACTTGCCTGGGTTTCTTACTGATTGGGAAATTCTTCATGGTTCCCTAGATAAGATGCAGCTGTCTTTTCCTGTATCTGAAGCATTTATTGTAAGGAAACTTGCAGCTATTTCTCCTCGATGTGATGTTTCTGCTGCTTTGTAGTCTCATACTCAACTTTGACCCTTTCTGGCTTTTTTCACTGTCAGAGAATCCCTGTGAAAGTCACTTCCAAATACGTGCAGGATCTTTACTTTTTATTATCTACTTAATGTTAGGTTTGAAAGCCTAACGTCATTCTAGCTCTTGAAGCTTTTATGATACTACCAGTGTGATTCCTTTGCTTCCTCTTCAAGCTTGCTCCTAAAGCCCAAGCAGATTTCCCTTCTTCATTTACTATATCTTGCTTTCCTGTACCCTCCAGTGTTTTGCCTCTTCTGGCAATACTTTGAAGATTTGTCCGTTGCTTCTTAACTCTCCTCGTTCTTTGCAGCATCCTTCCTTTTCTGTGCAGTGTATAATTTAGCCTTTCTAATCCTTGAACAAAAATTCCCAAGTCCTTCATTTCAGTCCCTGGCAATCTCTGTTGTTATAATATCAGCATACGCTTATATCTTTAATCACTGTGAAATGTGTCCTTTCAGCTGAGATAGTACCTCAGCACTGGGACTTTGTCTAATTTCATGTCTGTAAAGCAAGTACATAGCGTTTTCCTATCCCTTTGATCTTCATGATACAGATCACTCAGAAAATCAGTGTAACAAAGTGCTGCATTTGGCTCTGAGACATGTCAGCAAGAAATAGGAGAGGGTTGTGTGGGTCATGCTATTGCAGTGTCAGATAATATGGGTGCTGCTGATAGGTATTCGTTCTCCTGCGCATAGGCTTCAGTCAGGCTGCATTAGCTCCTGAATTGTGAGGGCAGGGTTCATCACATAACAGGGTTGTGGTCATTACTTTGTGTTGAATTAATACCTGTTGAGAACCGTGATCAAAATAATACCATGCATGACTGTTCGAACTTGGTCGTGGGATGAGAATATTGAGATACTGATGCATTTTTGTGGAGTGTCAGTAAGTTAAAACCAAACAGAGCTCTGAACATCTTAGTCAAGAAGTGCCTTTATAACCAGAGGTTCATCCAAATTTCTTTCAAAGAGTCCAGGAAAGGTTTATTGTTTTTTTGACTTTATCAGGTGTTTAAACTCTGTCTATTCCAGAGTGCCTATTAATTTTCCTTGTCTTTCAGAAACAAATAAAAGCAAATCCAAAATAGCCCAACAGCTTTAATAACTGCTTGTTGACTCAGCTTTTTCCTTCAGAGGCAGTTACTACATTCTTTCTGTCAGGGGAGCTCTGAAAACCTCTGGCAGCAAGGATGAGGCTACTTTGAGTTTATATTTTATTATCTCTTGCTACTGATGAGAGCTATTTTTCAGTGCTGGGAATGAAAGGTATCTGTGCCTCTCTTCTCCTGCAGTAGAGAGGAAAACAGTGTTTAGTATTCCTGTAAATTTTGTTTCTGTTTTCCAACTTAGTAGATGTAAAAGTCTCCTATGGGATAGTGTATGTGTACACAAACAATCCTGAATCGCAGTTCTGTTTTTCTGCCCCCCATTTTTATGTTCCATGTTCCCTCTGTTCATCCTCTGAAACCTTACTTCCTCCCCACTGTTCCCTGACCTTTTGTCTTCCACCAATTATCTGGCATGCTTCAGCTGACACGATCAGGATTTCTCCTGCCTGTCTCTAACCAGGTTCTGAGCTTCCATCCTCTTCTGGGGGAAGGAATAGAAAGAGAAGAAAAAAAATGGGTAACTATAAAACAGTCATCCCTTTCTGTCTGTTTTGCTTGTTTGAAGCAAACATTGACATGGGAACTGTTCAACTTCAGAACTGCCTTTGGAAATACTGCAGTAGTTTGTAGTCCCACTCATGCTCCCCACCGTATCAAGCAGAGGTATGGAAGGGGTATGTGGAATCTGTCACTGTCCAACACATCCTGAAGGAAATCATGGATACCCCTTTATTTTACTTATTTCTTGGAAACCAAGTTCAGATTGACATTTATTAAAGTGTGATGGCATAGCTGATGATAAAAGCATTGTTTCTGCTATAGCATTACTTTCTAATTACTAGAAATCTTAACAAACTGATACTCAAATCTTAGTTTTCTCACAGTTGTGATGGTTCATATTCATGTACCTCCGTTAACATGCTGGTGTGTTGAAAAACAGTTTGACAGCTGTAGTCTAGCACTTCCTTATCGTAACTTGATACAACATTCCATAGAGACAGTCATGCCTCAGATTTATACTCCTCTCTGCTTTTGGTATTTCGGCTTTAATGGTTTATAGTGTCAACTCACATCTTGTTTGGCTAATCTTAATTGACTGGTTAAATCAGAACAGTTTACATTCTGTTTCTCTTTTTGTCTCTGGTCATGTTTTGTGTCGTGATTTGATGGGAGAGTACTTTGGAAATGCCGATTTGTTTTAATAAAGCTGGTATTTTATGCCTATGCTCTTGGAGCTCTGAGTACTGTACTACTGAATTTGTGACCTGTTATAAACTTTGCTCCATCTTTCATCACGAAACCGTCAAAAAACTGTTGAGTTGATTAGAGTCTTACATGAAAGATCTGTATGACATTTTTGTATTCACAATAGCTTAACTTAGTCTGCTGCTCGAAATTGTGTCCAGTATCAGAAACAATCTGTACATGAGGACTTTTTTACCCCAGTCGTAATTAAAAAGTGTTCACAGGTCCTGATAGAAAACACATTGCTTGTGGAAGAAGAGAAATAACATTTTCAAGGTATCCAGTACAGAGGGGTAACATCCTGTGCTCTAATGTCATGTCTGGAATGCCAGTTCTTCATTTGCCCCTGAATTTTTCTCCTGTGACCCTGAACTGATCTTTTGAGTTTTATTTATCCTTTCTGTAAGAATTTGGTGTTCTTAGTACGTGTATAAGCAATAGCTGAGAGATTGGTATTTGTAACTTCCCATTCATTTCAACCTTTAGCGTCTTCTGTAACTGTACAATATATATTTCATCTCATTTTTTACTATGACTTCAACTTCTAACACGCTTAGAAGACTTAACCTTAGGAGTAGTAGAGAAATACCTTACACTGAAGGTAGTAGTATAACTTTTAAAAGGCTTGCTGGCTCTTTTTACCAGTCACTTTCCAGTGCACCAACAAAGAAGGGAAAAAGCATTCTTCAGTAGGAAAAGCATTTTTTAGATCTGATTTGTAAAGTTGGACAACAGTTTTACCATCAAGTATTTAAACAGTAATCATCCTCATCATATATATTTGTGGTCAGTGGTGCTGAGCATTATCACATACCAGTCTGCTTCTGAAATATATATCCTTAATTCAAGTGAGAAAACCAAATGGAATAGAGCTGCTAGCAAGGGGTAGTACAGCTGCATGACAGCAGTGCCATTTCCTGTTGGATATATAAAATTGTAAATTTAGCCAGCAGATTGTCCAGTAGTGATTTCTTTATGCAGGATAATTTTTATTAAACAGAATGCCATGCCTTTACTTTGGGGAGGAAAGGTTGTGTGTGCAGATGTATATTTGAATGAATGCCCACTCTTTTTTGTTGGTTTGTTTGTGTTCTTTTTTTTCCCCTGGTGCAGGAAAAGGAGAATGATGGGTGAGGTTAAGTGATACTGACATAAAGTTGAGAATTACTTATTTTTTAATAAGTATCAGATTTAAACTAGAGAACTGCCTGGTTTTAGAAAATTGCAATTGTAAACACGAAAGAATCCTACAACCAGAAACCTCTATTTTGATTCATTTTTTTTTTTTTAAATCTGAAACATTCCCTGTTAAGTGTTGCTATCTCATGCTTCATTCAGTCTGTGCCTCAGGACAGTGTGGAAAATACACACTTGTTCAGCAGATATTCCTGATTCTTTGCGAGCGGTGGAGCAGGATCACTGTTTGGAGTCAGTTCAGGCAGAGCTGTGGAACACAGAGCTTGAGCTGCCTTTCCACTGCAGAGTCATTTGCCTTTGGCTGCCAGGGAGGAAATTGGGTCCTTTTGGTCTCTTCTGGTACAACGATTTAATTTACCTCGTTTTTGTTGTGTTTATCCAGTTACTGGGTCTTGGCTCCCATGAACCAAGTAGAAGCAGGAACTGTACCAAAGCTATGAGACATTTTGAACTTGAATATTGCTGCACCTGAAATTTTGACATAATGGAGAGTTTGCAATGCAGTCACGTCGCAGCAAATCTCTTAGTCTCATTACAATGTCTTCAGTTAATGTATAACTGACCTGAGACACGGCCCATTGGTGTGCAGGAAGAAAATACCAAGTGTAGGTACAAAACCCCCAAATTGTTTCCTGTTTCAGAGCAGTGATTTCTTTTTGTTGTTGAAGATGCCCAATCTCCCGAGTGATACCAGGTTGATGGTCTGGATTCACTGTATTCTTGTTACAGCATAGGCAGAGATGTGCTTAAATGGCTGGGCTGGTCCAAGAGGTTACTATTAGTGTATCCATCACTATTGTTTTAAATTAGACACACTTTTAGTGTTCAGTGTAGGAAATGGGCTGGGTTAACTGTACATGTTATTTCCTTCTGCCCCATCTAATTTCTTGGAATATGTCCACAGACTAATCTAGGTGTATGTGGGACCTTCAGGAGTTGTTCTTTTGGCAGTCCTTCTAATGACAAAACACAAGGGTGCCATAGGAGTGGCTATACTGTCTGTGCAACACTGAAAATGGTCATGAACAAAGAGAGCTTTTCACTGGTAAGCCAGAAGGAAAGAAAATGCTAACCTTGTGTAGCAGAAAATGTCAGATTTTATCTCTTTATCATAAAAATAATTATCTTCTGACAACATATAAAAATGCACCTGAAATTTTGTACATATTAAAACTGTCAGTGATGTAAGAAAAGCAAATTATCGTTTTAATCTTAAAAGCTTTGTGGAGGCAGAATAATAGTGCTCTCTCAACTGTCCTTAAAAGGTTATGTTGTTTTCTTTTCCTCATTTTAACCAGTGTGGAAAACTTGATGCTGTTTTGATGACGCTGAACTCTGCTATGGGAGAAAATAATCAAGATGCTAAAAGAAGCCGTAGTCTTTGGAAAGTGGATTTTTAATATGGTACTCAAAGTATGCCAGAGTTTTCTGTAGTATATTCATTCTGTTCAAAGGCATTAAAACATTATTAAACATGAGTAAGAAATGAGTGTAGAAGTCAAAAGACAGAAAAGAAAGTCTGCATGTGCAAGACTGTATGAAATCATGCATAATGGTGTTAAAGTATCCAAATCTATATATAAAACTAGTTACACTTTTGAAAATATTATGACCTAGATGAGGTGCTTTTGCTGCAAACTTATTTAATTGGTTTGAATTTAGCATTGTTCTTGTAATAAATCACTGTGGCAGGAAATGAGCTAACTGGTTTTGGTCCTGTAGTTCTTCAGCACCTTAAAACTGGTGGGCATCTGCCTGTTTCTCTAGATTAGTAGTTGTGAGTTTTCCTGTTTCTTAAGGTCTTGCTTGCCAACTTTGAGTAGTTACTCAGAACTAGCTCAGTAAACTAGAGATAAGAATGAATGTACTGTGGCCGGGCAAATTAAAGTTTGGAGCAGTGTTCTGTTGCTGCTGGTGGCCACAGGCAGGCCCACCTGGAAAAGTTAAGAACAGGGCAAAATGTATGAACATCTTCAGTTGTTTGTTGCATGAGTTTGTTGTTTGTTCAATAAACCAGAATGGAGTTCTGTTCCAAGTGCCTGTCTCCGCGTAAGGGTAAGGTGATAGAAACTTCTTCCATTCGTGGTGTCCTTTGACAAGTGAATATATGCTGCCCTTATCTGCAGGAAGGGTTGCTGCTGTCAGAAATTGCTTAAAGGTTTCAAAACAAAGTTTCTTGACTCTCAGGTTTATCATTCAGTGGTTTTGAGCCTCTTCAAGCTTCATGCATGAAACACATCAGTGTTACTTTTATAAGGATTATGATGTGGTATAGAAGTTTAGGTTTTGATCCAAGTTATAAAATGCAAAATAATCTTTCTTTTAACTCTTCTTGTTAAGCTGAGCATTGTCTCCTGATTGGTAAATTTGAATGAAAAGTTTATGGAGTTATCCTGATTATCCCTCCCCCCTCGATTTCTTTTATTATTACAAAAGGTACATGATGATACTTTTGACCTTGTTTTCTGTTAATCTGGTATTATTCTCATTTACTCAAAAGTTTCTAAGAAATGATGGTATCATTAAGATTTTGGTAGCATGTGTTTCATGAATCTGGATCTGTGATGCTTGTGCTTTGATGTGGTATAAAGGGGCACCTGATTCTTCAGCTTTTAAAGAATGGAAGAGGAAGGTCACCGGTTGCGTCAAGAAAAACACAATTATCAGTTGAGGGAAGAGGAATGGGAAAGCATGAAGCATTCAGAACAAAGTTACTTTGATTGTTAGTGGTAAATGGATGCCTAGTGTTTTGGCTTTGGTCTGGGTGAAGTTTAACAGGTTGATTGGTTTTTTGTTGAGACTGAAACTTGGTTACAGTGAGAGGGGGGAAAGAATACTATTTACTAAATGTTGGCTTAATGTCAAAATAGTGAAAGTCAGGAAGTTCATCCCAAATCAGAGATAAAGTTTAAATTTCTTGTACTGCTAACAGCATGAACGATGAAGCAATGGATCCTCCATCTCAGAACTTTTCAGTTTAAATGTGTGCCCCTGTGGAAAATAGCCTTGGTCAAGGATAGATGACTGGAGTTAGTATGGGAGTGCTGCCTGAGCAGTTACATGGCTTATGTAGGAGTATGGAATGGTTTAGCTAGGAAGTTCCGTCACTCTGCTCTGTATTATGTTGGTACAGCTGACTTGGAGTGCTTGAATGTTTTGTAATAAAGCTAAGTAAAGAGGGCTGGGAATTGCTGATAGGTTAAGAGTGGTAACCCTGGAGAGGTATGTGTTTTTCAGAACTGGCTAAAAAACCCCAGAGCTGCTTTCCCTGCATGTTGGCATGTAATCGAATATCCTTCTGGAATCTCAGGTTTTAACTCTGAATAAATACTGGTTAGCACATAAGTGGATGAAAGCTTTATATTGAAGCTTTTTTTTTTTTTCTTAGAGATTTATATGGGATTTGTGTGATAAAAATATATCATGATTATTCGAGGTGATAATTTTTAATTTGTGATAATAAACAGCATTTCTGATTGAGAATTTTTTTGTCTATTTTTCAGCTGCGCTTATTAACCGGTACAACAGAAGAGTATCAGGTATGGTGTTCTCTCTTTGTGTTGTCTTAGTGTCGTGCTTGTGCGACTGATACTTGAGGTTGTTGGATTTGTGGCTCTTTCTTTGGTCTGTAGACACAGATTATACTTACTTGTTTTCTACTTTAACCAGTGTTAAATGTGTTAATGAGTAACTGTTATTCCCAGCAAATGCTTTTGAAAGTTTTTGGACAGCATTACATGAACAACATGTTACGTATAGGTGAAGAGGGAATTGTATTACTTTCACTTGGAAGTGCAGTGTGGATTGCTTTGCATAGGTTACTTATTTAAATGTAACATTTAGGTGGTGTAGAAAGTTGTTACAGTTCTGATTGGAACAATATCTTTATAGAAAACACTGAACTGGCAATTTCTTTCTTGCTTTCAGTTGAAATCTACCCAGTTTGTAACTTGCATATATGATCTGACATGTTCTTTGGTCAGATCATATACACCATGAGGGATATGGTGGGCATTGTTGTTAATATATCTCAAGTACATAAATATATATGCAATAAATACATGTTTAATATTATGTGCCTATGGAGTTCAGTTGCTTTACTACTAGTTGCTTGGGTATGATTAAGGGGGTATGACTGTGCATTTATGCCACTACATATAAGTAATTGTACGTATAATGAGAACTTGATAACTCTGGAAAATTGATATTGCTGGTAGTTTTGGTATGTTATTATATGAGGGATTCAGGTGAGACAGAATTGGATTTTGAATGATGGAGTTTGATAGTAAATACTGGAAGTCATAGATTGTAGAGTATCTTAATATGGAGAGTCCTGAAACATTTTAATTTGTGTGCTAATTAAACTAATCCATCCTTGAACCTGCTGATGGAATAAAATCTTACAAATAAGAACTGGATACATCTCAGATTTAAACTGAAACAAAGGCCAAATTTTTTTCTTTACATAGTTAAAAAGTTGAGCCTTAATTAGAGGGTAGCTGTAATCTTTTTGTGTCCTCAGTACTGAAATAGAACATTGGTGCTTTCAGAGTACTTAGCTACTCTTAGTTAAAAAACATGTGCCTTCATTGAAAGGGTCTAAAGGTTAATGTGAACAACTGAACAGCAAATGTAAAATTGAATTGCTAACTTCTGCAATTAGATTAAGGATGTTCAGATGCTTAATAACATTGCTGCTCTAGGGAGAGCTAGAATAATTCAATACAGTACGTGTTAGAATTCGCATGGAGACGAACACTAATAGAATATGTATGTTCTACTACTTTGTGTTAAATACATTAAAACATATCTTGCTTGTATTCTTTTTGTCCCAAACAAGAAAGGATTTTTACTTCCACATTTATCACATCATTGAGCAAAAGTGGTCATACTTCTTTCATATTCTATAAATGATAGTAGCACATTCTTACTGCTTCTTTCTCACCCTGAGGTACTGAGAACAGGGGAATTCATTCTGCTCATTTATGTTCCCCATTTCTGCACCATTTGCTACTTGTTCATCTCCTAGGCTGATGTGTTCTCTGAGGGGGAGGGATAGTGTTGGCTGGCTTGGCATTAAGCTTTTCCAGATGGTTCAACAGCTAAAGGGCTCTGCAGGGAATACCGTTTGCTTCTTGACCAGAAAACATAGCTTTGTGTGCTGGCCAGAGATTGAGCCGGCAAAGCAGAGCTCTGTGGGTGAGAAACTCCATAGACTGTGCAGGAGGGTCATCCTGGAAAAGGGGGACTTATCTAATCATGTCCATGGAATTATTTATAGACGTGCAGAGTGGTAAAGTAGTGTTCTCATGAAGAGAAACAGTCTTTTCCATGAAATGCTAGGAGAGAAAGAGAAATTAGTGCTTGGTGTTCCCCTGAAAATTCATCTGATGAATTACACATCTACTTGTGCGTAGCATGTTTGGCCATGTAACATGTTGAGGTTCCATGATGTGCACGCAAACCTCAGTGTTGGTCAGTTCTAATTTGTATGCAAAGCTGGTGGCTGACTTGATTAAAATAGTGCTCTGCAGAATCGGAAGCTATCCCTATATAGAAACTAAAAAGAAAAACAACCAACTCAACGCACTAATTTTAAAATCTAGATATAGAATGCCATACACTGGTGCCATAGGCAATTTGAGTGCTAATTACCCAGTAGAACAGTCGTCTTGCTGCTGTTTCAAGTTAATTAGCAGCTTCTGAGCCTTCTGCTACTATAACTCATGCTACACATTTGCTGACTGACTCAGCCTGCCCAGGCTTGGTTTGGATGGCCCGAAAACCATACAGACGCCTTCTTCCCAAGAGTTGGACTGTGTCGAGCTTCGTACTTCCTTGATTACATTTCTTGATCTTTCTCCAAGCATAGGGGCTCCTGACAAACTTTGTTAAACACTTCATTTCCTGCAGTGAAAGAGACTGCAGAGAATACTAGTGAGCATCTTAGCCCTTGGTTAGTGACTACAAGGTGCAGGAAGGTGGGAGAAATCAGCGATAATTCCTTTCTTAAGTAATAATATCAAAGTTATTTCAAGACTAGACAGAACAGAGCATTGCTATTTGTCTAACAGCTGATATGTAACATTGAGGAGAATTTTGCTCCTGGCAGTATATGAATGAATGTTAATTGTGGTTTTTGGAATGAAGAGTGCAACACCTACTATAGTTTCACTTGGGCTTAGTTTCTCCTCTTTTAGTTCTAGTGTGCTGCAGAAAAGTAAAGTGTTTTTTGCTAGATTCTAGGCACTTTTGACTGATGCCACAGAACACCGAGTCTCCAGCAGACTTCCTGACTTCTTCATGGGGTATTAAAAATCTGCTAAAATACTACACACATACTGTGCACATGGGACAGAGGGTTTTGATCTTTCATCCTGTTATTTCGTAGGATCATCAAATCATTTAGGTTGAAACAGACCTTGAAGATCGAGTCCAACCATAACCTAAACAGCTTTGTAGTTTAAGAGAACGCTTAGTCACCTGGTATAGTTAGGAGGAACATCATGTCATGATGGTGGCAGTTTTAATTCTCCCTGGGACAAACTAACACAAATGAAGCACATCAAAAGTTACGTTCCACAGCTCTCAGGATACCAAGCCCTGTCCCAGGCGCAGCAGAAAAAGCCCTGGTTAGTGCTCCTTTTCCTTCCTTTCTCCTTCCCCTCTCTGCAAAGTAAAGAGCACTGCGGTGCCCCAAATTGCTGACTTTACCAAGAGGACAGAATCAAAAATGAAATCAAACATGCACATCTACTTTTTTATGGCTGGCAGACATGTCTCTCTCTCATCAGAGAAGTAGGATGTAGCAGAAAAAGTTAGGCTAAAGATGATTTTTACATGTTTACAGTAAAGAGTTAAGATTCGTCAGATTTTAATTTATGGATAAAAATTGCTTTTTCTGGATACCTGCATCTGGAAGAAGGTTTCTGCAAAGTTCCAAGTAACAAATGCACTTTTGTTGAGAGTGGAGTTATGGAGAAGTGGTGGTGGAGGGGCTTGCTTGGGTTTGGTGTTTGCTTTTTAATTTATCTGTTTTACATGCTGAAATACTCTTAAGATTTGTGCCAAAAGTCCTGAACTCATCAACAGGAAATGATGAAACAATTTCTGCCACTTTAAACCTCTGTGAGTGCAGCTTGGCATCATCAAATTCAGTGCTACATTTTGCATGTCAGAGTACAGACATGTATTGATATGTCAGCATCTCACCCTTTGTAGAATGATCACCAGTGCGTAGTGTTCTGTGTTTTAAACACTTGGGTTGAAAAGTACTAATAATGGTGAGGGTTGACTTGGCTAAAACATACTGTAGAGTAGTGGGAGAATAAATTATTTCCTCATTTATATCTTTGTGGGATGCAGAGTATAGCAACTTAAGATGTTTGCATGTTGTAAGGTGTGCATATGTACGTCCAAGTAGAATCCTGATCTGTATTGCTCAGCTCAGTAACTTGAGCCTTTGGCTTTCTGACTCGTGCACAAAGACTTTCATCCAGGTGGCATGTTTTCTTTCAGACACATTTCTGTCACAACTGCAGTTTGTGGAGAAGAATGGATTTTAAGCTTGGCTTTGGTTTTCTTTGCATTGAAACGCTCACAGGGATGCAGCAGGGGCAGCTGCAGCGTAGACTAAAGTTATCACTTCAAGGAAAGAATTCTGCCTAGATGCAGCTAAAGTAATCTCTACATTAATTTTGATGTCATTGTGTATATAACTTGCACTCATCATCTTAATGAAATGTGGTAAATCTGCTGTGGGGTAGGTACATAGACACATGACAGGAGAAACTAGATACTGTGCAGCCAAATCACAAGTGTAGTCTGATAGATGAAAACAGCATCCTTGCAGGTAGTCCAGGGGGAAAAAATCCAATAGCACAGGTTAAAAGGAGCATGTGTTTTGGTGCATCCTTTTATTTTTTATTTTTTTTTCTTAAATCCTATGGGAGCAGCAGTTCAGTAAGGTGGAACATTGTGTAATTGTAATATCTGCTGATCTCACCTGTAATTGCAGATCATTCCAGACTTATTACAGGGCAACATGTCTTTGGAAAATTATTTTAAATAGAGCAACAAGCCCCCTGAAGTTCTCTGAAGTCCAGGTAACACTTGGAGTTGTTCCCAATGCAGCCAAGGTCTTACTAATCTAATGTAATTTGCTGTGACTTAGTTACTGATACAAGACGCATGTTATTCTTAATGGTCTTTATAGTTTTCTGTTTTTCTGAGTTGACCTGGTGTAATTTATCTCTCTTGCATATGCCTATACTCCCTTCTCAATCTTCTTTTGACCTCTGTGGATTAGGAATGAGATGAAGGTTTTTGTATTCAACATCTATATAAGCAGAACAATTGAATTGTATAATCTAGGGAGGCAATATATGATAGTTATTTCTCTAATATTTTATACTAGGAAAGTAACATTACTGTCAGAATATGTGGCTATTGATTTGCATGTTGATATAAAAAATGAGGTAAACAAGACTCATTTGGGTGACGTGGTTTAATGGAAGGTATCCCTGCCCATGGCAGGGGGGTTGGAAGCAGATGATCTTAAGGTCCTTTCCAACCCTACCTATTCTGTGATTCTATTCTATGATTCATTTAAGTTAGTCCCTTTGGTAGGGCAACTTTCAGCAGAGACTCAGTGAAGTGAGAAGGATCGAAGCTGCTGTCCCTGGAATCAGGTGCTACACCCTCTCCTAAGGTATCATTGCTCAGTAAGTGTTTACATTTGTAGAGGATGATTTTGTTTGAATGTTACTGTATTCCTATGTATAGTGAAAGTGAACATTGATGGGGATGGTGGCGTTTAACAGTGTCAGTGTCACTAACAAATGTTGGGTTTGAAATCAGTATTTTGATGTTTCTCTTCTCTCTAGCAATCTGATATGACAGTATGCTTTGGGTTTGGCTTTGTTTTGGTGGGGCTTTTTTTTGTTGTTGTTGGGGGGCTTCCCCCATTTCATGTAATATTTTAACATGCTATTTTTAGAGGAGGTTGGTGTAGACTTTTGTATTTGAATAACTTGTAAATCAGTATTTCCTGACAGTTTCTGGCTTTTTCTGTCCTCATAAGATAAACTTCCCTAAGAGATCTGTATGACTGCTAGTACTTCAGAGTCACTGGTGGTTCTTCATTTTGACAATGGGGGACTCTACGTTGAGCTCTTCATTCTTCTGGCTCCTACTGAAGATGAGCAATTATCTCATAAAATAGATATGTTGTCAAAGTCTGATATCCCTCTGGGCAGATACAGTATTTTCTTCACACCTTGGCAAGCTGAGATGTCAGGATATAGATAATACTACACATAGTATTTTAGTAGCTTTTTAGTAGCTTTCAGCCTTTCAAAATGGCAGCTTTAAAATAAATTTTCTAATTAAGCTCTTATGTTAATTATTGCCATACAGTATGTTAGTATTTCGTAAAGAATACTGTTTTGGGATCCTGATAAATTAGGACATCTAAATAGTAGCTATGAAGCAAGAGGGAGCACTTCTTTTGAGAGGCTGTTTTGAGTACTCTTTTGTGGGGTACTGTCTACTACTTCAGTGATAAATTACATCACTTCAAACCATCATGGCAGGAAGACTGACTATATTTCTCTGTGCCACTCTCTTCGCTTTCTAACTACCAGACTATCTGATTACCAGAGGATGACTTGAAAGTCATGATCTGATTTCTTCTCTTGCAGCTGCTTAATGAATTTCTATATTGATTATTCACCATCGTACCAAACTGATGGCTTCATAACTTCTGCTGAAAGGTTTTCAGGCGGATGATAAATTGTAAGAGACTTTTGAGTGCAAAACCCCACGTTTTATACAAATGGCACAAACAAACTTTCCTGTTGCAACAACCTGATGCTTCTCTTCTATTTTTTTGTTAGCCCTAATGATTGCAAAACTGATAACTAGAGTGAAAATAATTCATTTTGAAAAATGTTGATATGAGCAAAAGCCAGGTGTGTGGGATGATGAGTGAAAGTGGTGATAAATTGTGTGGGTGCTCTCCTGTAGGAAAGTGCCTGAATCATTATTCATTAAAAAAACCCCTACCCTTGTTTTCTGTTTGCAATATTGGGACGTATTTAAAAATTCTTGGCATATAATTGGCATCCAGTGAATAATTAAAAGCTTATTTTTGGAAATTAACAGTTGTGACTTCACAGTTACTTGGATTTCACAATTGTTGTGATTAATCCTGCTATGTTTTTTTTAATGACAGGGAGAGAAATACAACACTTAAAAAGCATCCTTATTTAAAACTTAAGTCAGTGCAATACCTGGTCAGGCAAAATCTGATCTAATCTACTCAATGCAAATACAAGTGAATGTAAGTGCTGAAGTGGAGTAGAATTTATTCACTTTTCCTCTTCTTTAAAATTTATTCTTGCTAGATAATTGTTTGTGCTTATGGTGTTAAATAACAAAATTTGTTCACCTGAAGTCAAATATTTTAACTCAAATCATAGAATCCCAGACTGGTTTGTGTTGGAAGGGACGTTAAAGTTCCAACCCCCTGGCACGGGCAGGAACACCTTCCACTACAGCAAGTTGCTCCAAGCCCCTGTGTCCAACCTGGCCTTGAACACTGCCAGGAATGGGGCAGCCACAGCTTCTCTGGGCACCCTGTGCCAGCGCCTCAGCACCCTCACAGGGAAGAGGTTCTGCCTAAGAGCTTATCTCAGTCTCCCTCTGTCAGGTTAAAGCCATTCCTCCTTGTCCTGTCCCTACCTGTTCTTGTCCAAAGCCTCTCTCCAGGTTTCCTGTAGCCTCTTTAGGCACTGGAGCTGCTCTAAGGTCTCCCCTTAAGGAACCTTTTCTTCTCCAGGCTGAACCAGCCCAGCTCTCTTCAGCCTGGCTCCAGAGGAGAGGTGCTCCAGCCCTCGGATGATTTAATTAGTCCTTCCTGTTAGCTGGGAGAATAAATTGTAGTTACACACTTTTACTAAGTGATTAATGCAGTAAGAACCAGTTCTCAGAAGTATTCAAGTGGCAAAATATGCAGGTGATTAACTGAGTAATTCATATTAAAGATCTTTAAAAAGCCTCCGTAAATGCTATTCTGTACCTTTAGATACATAAACACACTTGAAAGCATCAGCCTTCAGCTGTTTTTTGGGGTTTTTTTCTGGTTTGAAATTTTATTAAAAAAAAAAATAAATTTTCACTTCTTGATGGGCTGGGATTGAATTTTCATTGAGGTAGGATGGAAAAGAGAATTGCTTTTTTTAAATTCTTCTTTTGTTTTAAACCCACACTGTTTTTTAACATGTGAATTACAGCCCAAATGAAAATATTCCCACATGGTTTGTTGTACATAAGAAATTGAAAGCAAACACCGAAGGATGTATGTATGTATGCATGTCACAATATAAGCTAAAAAGGCAATTTTACACTTTGTGAAGAGATGGTGCTATGATGTTTGTATGTGGAGTGACCTCAGGAGTTGATGTGCTTTGTGTTGTGAATAAATAAGGCAGCACTTTCTCTCTTCTTTAATATAACATTTCAGACAAGAGTCATAGATGTTATGCTTTTATACCCATTAACACACTCATGGCAAGTTCAGGTTGCTGTAACCTCAGATTAAATGTGCCTTGCAGATGTCCATGTAGAACAGAAAATTTTAACTATACCCGATTGATCTAAAGGGCTATCTCTTGTATTTTCAGAAACTTCACTCGCTCATTTTAGCACTAGAACAGCTTGATGAGGCTGTGGGTACTCCAAATAATGCAGTGCTTTTAGTCAGTGTGCTAAAAAACTAACTACAGGGAATATAATGGGTGTACAGCAGTCTCAATTAGGAATTGCTGAGAGCACTTTTATAGTGCTCTCAGATAAAGGGAGGCTTAAATCAAGGCTTGGCTTTAGAAGATGGCTTGTGCATGGGTATATGGCTGCCTGAAGCACTTACCTGATTTGGATTAGCATGTCTGAATGTTTTTCCTATGTCCCCAAACTTGGGGATGGAAAGGAGTGATAATCTTATCAAACTTGCTAATCTTCTATAACAGAGGAACACAGAACTGAGTGGTTATAAGTAAAGCACACATGTTCTAACTGATGAAGTTCTGCCTAATATTAGTCTCTTGCTAGGATACTTCAACGGTGTGTCCCTGTAAATGAAATCATTTGTTCAGTGAGCCACTGAAGTCGAGAATTGGCTCATCCTGAAGATGAGTTGCACCAAGGCAAATAGTTTTGCCTTCCCCATTGCTAGCAATCACCAGGGCATCAGAGTTGCTCAGTAGCTGCATGGAAGTGGGGTGGCTGGTAGGTTTTATTTCAAGAGAAATAAAGGTTTCTGCTTTACCTGCACACCAGGGACTTGGGGGCTTACACATCATTGCTCTGGGCACAGTCCTTGATGTCAAAGCCAGCCTTGTTTTATCTTGTTCCCTGTCACTACAGGTAAATAGGCATTACCGGTTCCAGTAGGGGTAATGTGGTTTTTAATCTATTTGGGCACTATCTGGAACTCTTTAAAAATTATACCTGAGTTGCTGAACCATTAATTTCATAAATGTCTTCTAACACTTCGACATCCTTCAGTTCTCTGTCACGACTGATGTTGGAAAGATGTGAGTAATTTTCAGTGCTAAATGTCTCCTCTCCTCTAACACACAAGTGCTTCAGTGCATTTCTCTCAAGATGCTGGTAGTTCTTCATAATACTGTGTGTGCCTAATTTACAGGTTTAGCAATTCATATAACAGAATTGCAAGTATAAAAAGCAAAATATGCCTTGGTCTGGAAAATGAAAGAGAATTTCTTATTTCTAGACTGGAAAAGCACTTCTTCTGTTTTATTCCTCAGCTAGATTCTTTTCTGTTTACTGTTTGCAACTGAAAGCCTGTAGGATACATGTCTGTCTTTCTTGGAAGTTGTATATTTGAGCCATTTCTTGGAACTTGCAATGGTTTGATGTAAGCTGAATGCAGAATGAACCGTCTCCGTGTTGTTTATAACTGGGAGAAACTATCACTGTGTTTATAAGGCACATAAATATTTTGCTGCTTAATTTCTGGTTTTATCTGCCTTGCCTTTGTAGCCATTTAGAAATGTGGTAAGATTTATATGATGGGTTAAACTAGAAGTTCATTACAGCAGAAGGCTTCTACAATTCTGAATCCGGGTGCTCTGAAATAGTAGTAGCATCATGTTTTCCGAGAGACCTTTTTTATGGCTGACTATCTCATCAGTAAGGCTCTCTTAGAAGGCTTGAACAAGGTCAGCAGCATGTTTATCCATTTCAGTCTTCTGATTTCTTAACCTGCAAGGATAAAGCTTGCTTCACTTGAATTTCTCAATGAAATATGAATGTCTAACTCTAAAATACCCTGCTGCCATTTAAAGGTTCTTGTTTACATGTAGTAAAGGGAGCTGGAAAAAGAAGTAGCAAATTGTAAATTACAGTTTAAGATCGAAGGGGCAATATTTTGGGTTAGGTTGTTACTGTGTCCAAGCTGTGAAATCTTTGCTCTGCCACCTGGAAAGCTTTCTTAGTTTTAATTAGGCCTCTACCATGATGGAAAGCTTTTTGTTGTTGCATTTCATGCAGACTACCCTCTTACTGCAGGGTCCAGAGCACGCTGGTGTGTCTGAGGGGATACTGGGCTCTAGTGTTACAGAGACTAGAAGCCTGCATAGAGACAAATAAGCCAAAGTGCAGGAGCCCTCATTGTGGCTCAGTTAGCAGATGGTTTCTGTGAAATCACGTTATCTTGTCCCTTGGCTTCTCCAGACTACTTGCAGAATGCTGTATTTTATCTGCAGAGTGCTTTCACAATAAGTCCTCTGTAAGTTGAAAGATTTCAAATGATCAGAAATTCCAGTCTAGGAATTATGGAAAATTATTGGAGTGTCTGCACAAACGTGTTTTTAGATGATCTAGAAGCATTTTATTCAGTTACTCTTGCCACAGGTGTATTCTGTGGATCAAGTTAGCCTTATAGGATCATAGAATAGTTAGGGTTGGAAAGGACCTTAAAATGAGTTCAGTATATTATTCTCCACCACTTGGCTCCTGTGAGGTTGGAGGGTATGACCCTTTTACCGCTCCTGAGCATGTAAAGGGGAAGGATAAGCTAAAGCACTTTGCGTAATTCATATGTAAATGCATTAAGTAAAAGCTGTGCCTCTGTGTAATTAAACAGGTGACTGCATAAAGCAAACAATGACAAACAGCTGTTGTTTTATTTAAAGAAAGAAAAAGATAAATGTCATGTTCATCTGGTTATACCAAAGAGGCAGGAGAAGGGCCTAAGAAGGTTATGTCCCCAGTCGTGCCCTGGCTCAAGTTTTTTGTTTTCATTACTCCTAAGTTAGGAGGAGGATTTAAATAGAGGTACTCAAACTGAGGATTGTCTTTTGAATGTTCAGTAGGATACCCCCTCCCCCCCCAAGTTTGCCTCTTGCTCTGACAGGAAATGTCTTTCCATGATGGATCCCAGGAGTAGGTTCTTAAATGTGCCAAGGAGCCTTTGGTCTACTACTTGCCCAGTGCTGCCTGCCTCTGCCATGTGTGGGGTAGCTGTGGCAAAGTGAGGCTCGTCAGTTAGCTTGGGGTGGTTTCCACACTAGATACTGTATGTTGCAGGAGTTAAGCAAAGCAAAACACAAAACCAAAACCTGAACAAAGCCTAGAAAGCAGGAATGTATTGTCTCGTAAGTCAGAGGTGCTTCATGTTTCACAATCTAGTTGAAGCCGTATTGTCTGCATGTAATGTTTCATTGTATGTGCATAAAGAGACTGTGGTTATTTACTTTCCGTTTACTGTTGTGGGTCTTTCATTATGATTGCCCCAGGGAACTGTAATTTTAAATTCTTTGCCAAATCTTCCCATGAGGGGGAGGGGGAAATTAATTTGTAGCTTTATCATTTTAATGGCTGTTGTGCTCTAATGCATCATCGAAACAGCTTTACTCTGTATCTGACAATGAAGCCTTTTAAATAAAACTTAAAAGCAGATTTTAATTGATATAAATTCAGTAAAAATATTTGAAAATGTATTCAGAATATATAAACCAAATGTACATGCAGAAATAGCTGTCAACCAGTTGTCATCATTTTAAAGGGCTTATTATATTGCCTGTACATATCCATCTTGGGAGAAGAGACATCTGTGCATGTGGAGTTTGATTTCCTGGAAAGAATGAAAAACACATTATCACAAAAGGTGACATTTATAATGGATTATGCAGCCTGTCGTGAACTCAAGACTGAAATGTAGCACAAAGCAGGAGTGTGTGACACTGGTATTACAGTTTTGTCACAGGCCATTATCACTGGGACTGTTGCATTTCTGTCTGCATGGAAAGAAAACAAGCTGGAGAGGTCTGATTTAAATAACACTACTAGGAAGTACATAGTTATACTGAGGGAGTGGTTATCAGAGGTTTCTAAAGGTAAGGACAAGCAAGTGCTTTAATACACCATCCAGTTCTCTTAATGTCCCTCCAGAATTATGCCTTGGGGTAGCTGTGAACTGGAGTGGGTCCTTTCCAGCTCTGCCTGTGGCCCCAGTTTTATTGCTCTTTTCAGGTAGTGGGCCTTGAGAAATACCAGTAGCATCCTCATCAGGTGGCCATTTTCAAGTCAAATTAGGGGTATAAGCAAAGCTTTGAGTGAGCCTGGTGGACATTTTCACCTGTTGCTGTGTCTGTTCAGTAGTACAGAGAGGTAGTGCTGGCTTTTCACAGAGCTGGGTGAGACAGTGCAGGATTTAAGGGCCTTACAGGCTTACCAGTGTCTCATAGGCTTCTCTGCCCGACAAAATGACCTGTGCAGCTTTCCAACCTGAGCAGGATTTGGGACCATGCATGGGGCTGAGCCTGAACCTGTAATCCTGACTGGACTGAGCTGGTTTGGCACAGCCTTGCTGAGTGACTTTATCTTTGGAGTTAATCTGTAACGCAGAGTGGCTCTGGCTGTGAATAAAATCAAGTTGATTTTATTTCAATTTCCATTGAACTGATGAAATTTGAAGCTGTTTCCAGAACTGAACATCCATTCTTTGTCACCTAAAATAATTATTTCTAAATGTTTCTCTACTGCAATATTGTACACTCAATTTGATGTACATGGCCATGCAAATGGTTGTGTGTTTGAATGTTCTGTACTGGTATTTGGCAAAGACTTGAGGGGGTGTTGTTTGCTCAAGTCAGTCATTGTACGTCATGTTTCAGTTATGCCTCTTAGAGAACTAAGAATGAAGTTGGGAGGTGGCACTGCTAGGGGTACTCCTGCATTCCTGCATCAGGGGATTTTCGTGTGGTACTTCAAGTAAAAGAGGAAGACCAGTCTTTTTAAGACCTGAGATCGAAGTTTTGGGTTGGTGCAATGACATTTTAAACTAAATATTTACACTTGATTTCAGTCAGTTCCCATTAGGGAATCGAAGGATGAAACACCCTGATTTTATTGCAGATGGCTTAGCTGGCTTTTTGTTCTGTCATCTATGTGAAAATTGTTCAGGTAGTGCAAATGATTGCAGGTTCTGTTTCCCTCTTGCTGGATCGAGGTATGAATCTGTCAACTGCTCTGACTTGGTGAGATCTTTAACTCAGGAAACAAAGTGAAATTTCTAAATGAAAAAGTTCTGAGCTATCCAGCAACAGAAGTGAGACAACTTGAAGTTGTTTCCCAAGTGCAGAAAATAATGTTGAGCTGTGCCAGCAAAGACCTATGTGCAAACACTGTTTAAGCTTCTGAAGTTCTTCTTGACTGCATCATTTTGGAAGGGCCTGCTTTAGCAACTCGGCTGTCAAGGAGGGAATGACAAGCCACTGGAAGTGGTCACCTTTCCAGCTGGCATAGTGCTTCCAGAAGAGGCATTGCATCTGTCCTCTGGGAGACAGACTTAAAAATGTTTGAAGCTTTGTCAAACTGTAATGTGAAGAGCATCAGCTTAAACATAGTGTGAGATTAATGATCCGGGTCAATAACTGGAAAAGTTGCTCTGCATGTATAAGGGCATCAGGACAAGGGGGAACAGCTTTAACCTGCCAGAGGGGAGATTGAGATGAGCCCTTAGGCAGAAGCTGTTCCCTGTGAAGGGTGCTGAGGTGCTGGCACAGGGTGCCCAGAGAAGCTGTGGCTGCCCCATCCATCCCTGGCAGTGTTCAAGGCCAGGTTGGACACAGGGGCTTGGAGCAAGCTGCTCTAGTGGAAGGGGTCCCTGCCGGTGGCAGGGGGGTTGGAACTGGGTGAGCTTTAAGGTCCCTTCCAACCCAAACCAGTCTGGGATTATGTGATGCTCTGGGTGGATTTTCATTAATGGGTCTCATGAAATCAAGTGGAGAGTTGGAGGTGAAGCATTCTCATAAGTAAGGACAAGTGAACAGGATTTCACCCAGGAGTACAAAAAGTGCTATCCAAAATTGCAAAGAGGTAATGACAGAGCATGTCATTGTTACTTCTTCCATTAACAACAGAAATATTAACAATGCATTCACCTTAATAAAACATAGAATTTTTGTTTCTTCCTCTTGTATGTGTCTGAAGGTTTTCAGGCCGCAGCCTTTTGGCTGCTATTTTGAAGAAGAGTAGCGGTGGTGTTTAGACTCCTTGTTTCTCACAAAGACTGTGTTTGCTTATAGGAGCTAAATGCTGGTTTACATAGAGTGCAAGGACTTTGATCTTGACAAAAGCTGTGTTCTGCAGAACAATATTATCTTGGGAGCAATTAAAGCTGCTTAGTTTTTCAATCAAACTCCTATTTTTGCATAAACAAAGGTGGTCTTTGTACTAGCAAAGTTTTCTTGCTATTTCTCCTCTCTCCCCACCCTTTGCTTCCCCCTCACCCCATTCACTGCTTAAGTTATTGCTGCAGCTAGAAAGATCTTTGTTGCTTTCAGATTCTGTCACCTGCATAACAAAGCAGCGATTGAGTTGTATCATTTCTGAGCCTTCAGAAATGTTAACAGATGTTCCTGTTCTTGAAAGCCAAAGAAGATGCGGTATGAAGAGAAAACTAAACTGACTGCAGGAGCTAAGAAAGACTAACTGTAGATGGCAGGATAAAAGCAGGAATTTCTTTTTATCTTAAGGTTTCTTAAAACTGAAAACTATTTTTTGTGTTCCAAAGCTACTTGAACTATGTGGGTTGATTTGGCTGGAAGCTTGGTCTGCATGATATATGCTGATATAGCTGTAGTTAATGGAAGTACGTAATCAGGGTGTGTGTCACGCTTGTGCATAACTTTCACTGATGCATTCATGCTTGGCGTTTGCTCAAGGGCAGAGTTGTGCTGAAAATCTCACGTAACAAAGGTGTGATTTCAGAAGTCACTTCAAATGATACCAAGATATTTGTGAGCTTTAGGTTGCACATTAAGAAAAGCTTCTTCCACAGGAGGATGGTGCAGCAGTGGAGCAGGTTAGTCAGAGATACGCAGTCTTCTCCCAGGGACATTTCCAGGTCAGTATCCATCTAGCGTTGCAGGTAGCTCTCCTTGAAAGGGTAGGTTAGACTGTCTGACCTTCAGAGAGAGATCCCTTCTGCTTCAATGAGTCTAAAAAGATGCTGCCCAACACACTTCTGCAGGATAGTCTTGCGAGAATAAGCTTGCCTTGGAGTTCCTGTTCTACTGGGAGGCTGAAATAGTAAATGTGAATTCAGTCATGTGTAAAATAGTGGGGCAAGTATGTTTTCAGTGTCTCAAGGTGAAAGATCAAGTGGTTTTCCCTTGGGACTGGTTGTACTATAACCCACAAATGACTAACCTTCAGGAGTCCTGAGATTAACTTCCATGGATTTCTGACAGGGCTTGGCAGAGTGCAGGGTAGTTATGGAGGTTCTTTTCAGTCAGAAGAACAGAGAAATAGCACTGTGCTTGAGCACAGATAATGTGAAACGTTTTGAAGGTGAGACTTCAGATTAGATTTTAGGCAGAAGCTCTTCTCTATGGGGGTGCTGAGGTGCTGGCACAAGTTGCCCAGAGAAGCTGTGGCTGCCCCATCCCTGGCAGCAGTGTTCAAGGTCAGGCTGGATGCAGGGGCTTGAAGCAACCTGCTCTAGTGGAAGGTGGCCCTGCCCGTGGCAGAGGGTTGGAACTGGATGAGCTTTAAGCTCCCTTCCAACACAAACCAGTGTGAGACTGTATGAAAATCAAAATTATTAGGAAGGACATGTAGCTTTTGGGGAGGGAGGCAAGTCTTTCCTAGCAAATTATGCTGGACTTGTGCATTTTCATAGTGCTTTTGAAAGTATGATGACAAGGTCAATAGTCCTGTGTGACTTTTCAAATCATTTGCAGATTGCTGAATGCTTGACACTTGTGATTTTTTTCTTTTTTTAAATCTGCTTCTTTGTGTATGTGTGTGTATATGTGTGTGTATATATATACACACACACACTTTTGAAGTCCATGCAGCAGTTAGGTGTCATTGCAGTGAACTCCTGGGCCTTCTGTCAAGCATTCAGTATTGTCAGGATGGTGGATAAAGTACGAAGAAAAATGCTTGCTTGTTTGCTTGTAAAACTATACAAGTAGCATGTAGCCTTAGAAGTAAGATAACACTTACTAAGCAAGATGGAAACAGGGCTGACCCTCACTTTATGCGGGTAGTTAGAATGTGGAGTTTACTTTGACATGGAAGATCTGCAAATGTCCATGAGTTAATGAGAAAGTCTGAGCTAGACTTTTGTCGTGGTTTAAGCTCAGCCACGAAGTCCCTCTCTCACGCCCCCCCTTCCTCCCTCAGCTCCTGGAGGGGTGAGGAGGAGAATCAAAAGAATACAACTCTCACAGGTTGAGATAAGAACAGTCCAGTAACTAAGGTATAACACAAACCACTGCTGCTGCCACCAATAATAACAATGA
>WYDI02032242.1:0-18253 GCA_009867235.2 Psittacus erithacus
GGACACAGGGGCTTGGAGCAAGCTGCTCTAGTGGAAGGTGTCCCTGCCCGTGGCAGGGGTTGGATCTGGATGAGCTTTAAGGTCCCTCCCAACCCAGACCAGGCTGGGGTTCTGTGAGTAAGCAAAACCAACATTCCCCATTAGCTGAGGATTCAGACAGCAAACCTGCCACCTCTGTTTGAATCCTCCCATCTGCCTGCCAAGGCTGGGCTTTCAGTGTCAACCAGGGGTGAAGCTCAGGCAGCCCCATGACTCTCTGGGTGTTTCAGTGACACTTTTCGCTCCAGGATTTGAACATGCCAACAGGGCTTACGCAGCCCTTGGGGTGAGGAGAATGCTGGGTCTTGCATCATGGTTTGTGTATGGTGCTGGCAGCTGCCTGCGCCACCACAAATTCCTTCTGTAGCTTCCTTATCTCAGGATGGAGGACAGCAGTCTCTGTTTGAACAGCGCATTCCACCACACCTTCCTCTGCAAACATGAATACAGATAACGCAACGCACTAAACCTTCAGACTATTACACACAGCAGAACTATTCCAGGAGGGCTGGCACGTAGCATCCACTTGCTGATGCTCCCCAGCCTTTTGGAATTCAGTTTAGCTGGTACTGGTGAGGCTCTGACGTCTCCATGGCACCCAAGCAGAGCTCCAAAGGCAGAATCTTCTACAGAATCAAGACAAGGAACATCAAATGGTTAGAAAGCAACAAACAAATGCAGGAAGCAGCCTGGATAACTGTTTTAGTACAGTGTGTTTACTGATGCGGTAGAACAAACAGGAATAGTTTTCTCTCTTTGAAACTGGGGTTCAGACTGGAGCTGAAGCCATATACCTGTGGAGCAGAGTCTGGGATTTGGGATGGTAACCAGGCAGCAGGACTGCTCTTTGCCCTTTGCAACACCTCCAGCCTCATTTGCACAAACCCTGCCTTTCTCAAAGCTGGTGTGAGTTTTGGTGATGAAAACCCAGAACCTTTGAAGATCTGCTGGAGAAACTCAGAAAGAGAGCATCCAGCAGGGGCAACGTCTGCATCTTCCTGTCCTTGCTCAGCTTGATTCCGGATCCGAGCCTTTAGTCCAGACCTTGCCACACAAAGCTGTCTGCACAGCAGAGTATTTGGAAGGAAACGGATAGCATGCGGTAGCCTCCCTGAGCAAAGCGGGAAAGGATCCAGCCAGGATGCAAAGTCAGTTGTGATTTTGTTTGCACGTGTCGTTACCCAGCTTTTCCCAGACAGAAAAAGACAGCTCAGAATTGTTTCCAGCAGAAGGTTAAGCCTTTAGCTCGGTTTCTTCCATCACTAAAGAAAGGATTAGTAAATCCCTAACAATTCCTGGATGCTCAGAGGTCGAACTGTTTAAGCCCGTTCTCTGCAGTGAGTTTTCAGTTGGAAAAGGGAAGATTTTTGATGTAAGACAATTTTTTCCTCGGGTTAATGCCTGGATCTGTGTTAGCCCAGTGAATGTGAGGGTTTACTCATTGGGAGGCTGTGCAGGACAGCGTGGCAGGCACAGCAGCACCTTGGGGGCTGTGGGTGCTTCTCCCTCATTTTGCTGCAAAGCAGTGGGTTAAACTGTGGGGAGGGACACAAAAATGGAACCTTTGGTCTTGTCAGTGTTCCTCACGTTACTTTGGCCTGGTCATAGAGCCCAGCCTGGTCTGAGTTGGAAGGGACCTTAAAGCTCCTCCAGCTCCAACCCCTGCCACGGGCAGGGACACCTTCCACTAGAGCAGCTTGCTCCAAGCCCCTGTGTCCAGCCTGGCCTTGAACACTGCCAGGGATGGGTCCCTGCCCATAGCGATGGGTCTCCAGTTGGTTTTAACCAGCCTCATAGCCTCACTCTTGCTCCCACTCACACCATGGCTCTTCACCTGTATGGTGTGTGCGTGGAATTTGTGCCTCTCTGGAGGGACTTTTAAACCCCAAAGCAGTGGCAGGTTCCTGGAAACCCTTGTCCTTGCTGGGAGTTGCAGGTTGACTTTGCATCCTTACCCAGCCTTGGGAGGAGAGCTGAGCTACCTGAAAGCTGAAGTGAAACTGATGACCTCTGGGGTCTGTGTGTCCTGAGGGCACCCTTCTAACAAGTGTTTCACCTCTACCACTCCCCCTTCCTCAGGCTGCCCTTTGCAGGGACCATGACGCGACTCTTGCTGAGCTCTTCCCCTTGGACGTAGTCAGGATTTTGCCTGAGCTATTTCCATGGGCAGTTAATCGCACTCACTGCAGAAAACAAGGAAGTCAGGTCAGGGAGTAGTTGGCTGAGTACCTCTGGTGAGGTCTCAGTGGGCACTGAACAGGCTGTTCAGCTGCAGCCCTTGTCTGCAGAGTGAAGTACCTTTAACTTCATGTGGTTTTACAGCACAGTTTGTATGCTGTTAATATATATTCATGGCTTTTTACACTGGACCTTCATAAAGCTGTGTTACGTTGCTGTGGCTGATTTTTTATTACGGTTTTTGCTTTCTTTTCCTATGAAGAAATGGGTTGGAATAATCTCTGCTCTTGTCACGCTGCTTATCCCGCTTCAGTGGACTGAAACCACAGTGGCATTTCTTTTGCGAGGAGTTTTTTCCAGCCCAGATCTGAGCTGCCTTTTTGACAAGTGCATGTCTGTATTTACAGATACTCAGGAGCATTCATTACCAATTCCCTTTGCTGCCTGCCTCCACCGGTTATCAGTGTGCTTCATATCTCTATCTTGCAGAATCTCTTTAAGTGTGGGAGAACTTGTACTGGAGGCAAAAAAGCATCTTGGGAAAACATAGCAGGTGTGGCATGAACCTTGCAAAATCCTTTCTCTTCCTGATGGTGAATGAATGCACTAGAGAGGAAAGATGAAGGAAGCAAGCAGGGAAAACCCTTTGAAAGGCAAACGAAATGGGCTCCTGGTGTGTGTGGCTCAGGGCTGGGGTATCGGCATTTCCGCCGCGGGTTTGACACGTGCTGCCATTATCCTTGTGTGAGTTCATCATAAGATGCACAGAGTGGTTTTGTCCGTTGAATTTGAAGAACAGATACATGTTGCTGGTTGGGAGAGGATAAGTGGTGATGGTGACTCACTTGGCTGGACTCAAGAGTTATCAAGCACTTCTGGGTTTTCCCTTCCATCTACATTAATATATGGTTTTCTTCTCCCTTTTACCTTCTAGCCTAAACCAACTAAAGGAAGGATGCGCATCCATTGCCTAGAGAATGTTGATAAAGCCCTCCAGTTCCTGAAAGAGCAAAGAGTGCACTTAGAAAACATGGGATCCCATGATATTGTGGATGGGAATCACAGGCTGACGCTTGGCCTCATTTGGACTATTATCCTGAGATTCCAGGTAAATGCCATAGAGTCATAGAATGGTTTTGGTTGAAAGTACCTCAAGATCATCCAGTTCCTACCCCCTGCCATGGGCAGGGACACCTTCCACCAGAGCAGATTATTCCAAGCCCCATCCAACCTGGCCTTGAACAGTGCCAGGGATGGAGCATATGTGTACATACACAGAAACACACCTTTGAGCTTCCCATGGTTGCTTGTAATGTATTTCATTGGGCTTTTGAAGGGCGGAGTGCTCCCAGGCCCTCCACAGCTACCACCTAAATCTTATCCTTAGGATTAAGTTCGTCTTCATGATGCCGCCAATCTGCCGTGGCAGCCAATGGGAGCTTCCTGTGTGCAGTCATATGAGTTCACTTTTAAATTCCTCACCAATATGAACCTCTCATAGACCTTTACACTCTTGTGGACCTTGGAGGAAGTGCTGCCCTCAGCTGCTCTTCACCTCAGTGCTGAGCATCATTAACTGGCTGACTTGGCACTGAAGTGGATTAGGGGTGCCCACAGGAGCTGGTTTGGTGTCCCAGCTAAAGGCTGCTGAGATTTCCTCTTTTCCAGCAAGATGCATGTTGGCCTTTGCCCTCAGTTTAAAAAGGCTGCAAAGTCCTTTTGCCGAAAGGATAATAAATTTATGTCATAAATACATAATCTATAATGAATCACATAGTAAATACCTAATCATTTTAACATGCTGTTAAAGTTGGTGTGGCTCGATGTTTTCCTCATGTGAAAGTGTCTGCCTAACTTCCTGTGGCGCTTCACTGAAGTTGCAATATTCTTTTTGTAAAGCAGTGAACTATATCCATATTTTATATCCATAAAATGAGATCTGTTGGTCCATACGAAGTAAAAAGTGGTTTGCTTTTCCCCCCTCTATTTTTACCCTTTTTCCTCTCTTTAAAAGCTGGATGACACCTATAATGTGCAATAACAAGCTGTGATACTGCTGACACTGGTAGCTGTTGCACTCCCCTCTCCCGCAGGAGACACCTTGCCGGGTGAACCCATAGTGTTGTACAGGGCAGGGTTTGCCTTGACAGCTGGAAATCACTTTTCTTCATGAAGTTAAGACTGTTCTGTCAGTGGATTAACCTAAACAAAGAGTAATCCCCCAGTCTAATAAGGGCAGCAGAAGCTTTTTGACATGAATGCTCTTAAATGAGGAAGAGCATTCACCTGCTTCCCCCCTGCCTGTCATCATAGCTTTCCTTTGGTACTTGTATTCTGCTGTAATTCCTTTCATCTTTTCAAAACAGGCAAACTGTGTTTGCACAGAGAAATGTTTAAAACCTCTGTGTTAATTTTAGATCCAGGATATCAGTGTTGAGACTGAGGACAACAAGGAGAAGAAGTCTGCTAAAGATGCTTTGCTTTTGTGGTGCCAGATGAAGACAGCCGGGTGAGTGGAGATTCAGGGACTCTCTCTGAAGCTCTTAGAGCACTTTGAGGTTTCATTGAAATCATTTTAAATGGGCACACATGTATCTGTGATGGAGTCAGCCAAGAGAAGTGAATTGAGGTTTACAAGGCAGAAAACTCTCAATTTATCGTATTAATGCTGTAGGATAAACATATCAGTCTGATAGCCACAGAATCATAGAACCCCAGCCTGGTTTGGGTTGGAAGGGACCTTAAAGCTCATCCAGCTCCAACCCCCTGCCACATTTAGGGACACCTTCCACTAGACCATAATCCGTTAATACATAGTAATATGCTGACCCTTTTTCACCCTATTCTGAAGAAATAATGATGCTTCAGATGTTTGCCACCAACTTTTCCCTCTTTCCATGCATGTGGAAGTATTTCCAAAGTGTCTTTCTCTGACAGTAACTTCCTTGCGTAATTGAATCTCCATTTGTGGGCATTCAGTACGTTTCCCCATGAAACTTGGATGTCCCTGTAATGACTCGGGGCACTTCAGCATTATTCTAGACTTGCAGGGATTTGAAGCCTTACAGTTGAGACAGCAAGTTATAGAATAATAGCTTCAAGTGTTTGCTTGGAAGGCCATGGAGAGCTTTTGTCTGGAATGCATTGCAATCTGTGGGGGTTATGAGAGTAGATGAGGTGCACTTACCTCTAGAGTCATTCTCTGATTAGAGGACAGTCATGACAATAGATCGTCCATCATGGGATGCTGATATCCCATCCTTGGGTTTACGATAATAAGGGTGTCATTACTGACTGTATACAAGGAATCAGCTTTTAGTGACAGGGGATGCTGTACTAACAGTGCTCTCCTTGCTTTTTGTTCCATCAGTTACCCCAACGTGAACATTCACAACTTCACAACAAGCTGGAGGGATGGGATGGCTTTCAACGCACTAATACACAAGCACAGGTACGTGTGGGTAAATGTCTTCTGGGGTTTGAAAGCCTGGGCTGCTGCAGTGTGCAGGGGGGGTTGCAGTTACTCTGCAGCTTGGTTTTAAAGTCCATGGAGAGGAGGAAGTTGAAGAATTAATGGAAGTTTTATAGCAACTTGCCTTGCTTTAGGGCTTTTACAGCTCTTGTGGTCACTGTGAGCTCGTGTGGGCAACAGCATCACAAGTCAAAACAGGTTGTGTTTGGTTCCAAGGCAATAAATTACCCCCATCGTTGGTTTGGTCTGTGACTGACCAGGCTGGAAGAGAAGTTCTTGTACCTGTTGAGTAACCAGTGATGGGTCTGGTTGCCAGAGTTCAGGGTTGGGAGGGAACCGCACACAACAACAGCCTGGAGGGGAAAGAAATCCCTGCTCAGGGATGGTAAAATGTGGTGCTAGACTGATGTGGTTGGGATGCTGCTCCTCGGCAAGCTCAGTGAGGTTATTGGGGTAGCTTGCACACTTACATGGGCATAAGGAGAGATTGGCTGACCACAGCTCTGTTCGTTTCTTCTCCAGGGTCACCTTCACTGTTAAGCTGTCCTGGTTTTCTCCATGGGTTAGGTTCTGCCATGGCATGCGCTAGGTGTTACTTATCCCTTTAATGCTGCTGTTGCAATGCACAGGGCTACTGGGCGAGCAAAAGGGCGTTTCTGAGGTTTGGAGAGCTTACTCCATGTATTAGTTGTGCTTTGGGAAATCTGAAGAATTTTCCCTCCTGTCTAGGCCTGATCTGATTGATTTTGACAAGCTGAAGAAATCAAATGCACACTACAATCTGCAGAATGCTTTTAACCTCGCAGAGCAACACCTTGGTCTTACCAAGCTCCTGGACCCTGAGGGTAAGAATTCCTGCAGTTTCAGCTCTTTGTGGGCTCTTTTCTCCACCCCTCCTTGTTGCAGGGCACAGCTTTGTGATAGCTTTTTAGGTTAAAGAGCAGCAGGATGCTGCTGACTGACCTGGTACAGCCAGGGAGGGAAGGAGAGAATGGAAGATGTCTCCTGCAGAAGACTGAGCACTGATAGCACGAGAGCCTTTAATCCTGTGTTTATTTTCCCCTATCTGACAAGATCACTGGTCTGGCCATGTATACACAAAATCAACCCAGTTAGAGGCACCCTTCTGATCCACCCTGAGAAACACCTTCTGTGAGCTGGGAGGTGAATGATGTGAATTCAGCACACGGTTATCACCTCCTTTCACAGCTTGGCAGTGAGTTCCAGCCTGTGTGTATTGGAAGGCTGCTCCAGTGCTAGGACAGGAAACTGTCTCGTCCCAGGGCAGGTAGAGGCTGTGTGTTTGGGCAAGTTGCTTCTTGCTTATTTCCCAGTGCCTCAGAATTGCTGCAGGAAAGGGAAGAATTTGTTTTCCGCCTGTATCGCCCAGATTTGCCTGGACAGACAAACCCTTAGGTTTGAATTCCTCTCTGAGTGCTGACACAGCACTGAAGTCCTCAATTAACTCTGTTCTGTCAATGCACACTGACACTAGAGAGCTTCTTTGGCCATGCACAAGCTGTGGCAAAGCCTGGGGCCTGACTCAAAGGCCCACAGCCCACAGGCATGTGCTGTAACCACAGCCCACACTAAGACAGAGGGATAAAGCAGCACTTCCTAACAACAGAGTACAATACTGTGCACCACCAAGTGATCCAGAACCAGCCCAAAGCTGTCGAGTTTATTTCTGATCAGGACAGAACTCTTGGGAGCTGAACTGCCCCTGAACCCACCTCTCTTGGCTCGTCCTTGGGGCGTGATTTGCTGTGTTGTTTTAACCCCTGCACCCTCAGTCTGCTAAAACAACTCTTGTTTGCTTTGCAGATATCAGTGTTGACCATCCTGATGAAAAGTCAATCATCACCTACGTGGTGACATATTACCACTACTTCTCCAAGATGAAGGCTTTAGCTGTCGAAGGAAAACGTATTGGAAAGGTTTGCGAGTTCCAATTGAAAATCGTTAGGAAACAGTTGAAATATTACTGATTTTATACATTTTCCCCTCTTTTGGGTGTTAGTTCTGTTAAAGTCCACTCTATGGTAGTTTTTAGCTTTGCTTTCGAGTGTGTTTTGAATGTTAAGCATCCACATGTGACTGCGAGTAGTTAATTTCCAGCTGCCTCGTATTAGAAACCATTTGGCTGGAGTTTTCTTTTTGCTTGTTCATTTTGCATCGTTGCTGCTTTTCCTTTCTCATTAACTGCTCCTCACCCTCTGGGTCCTCTTGGCTCTTCTGGAGCCCAGAGAAGTCCCTCATTTAAAAACTGTGCAGCCATTCTCTACCCTTTGGCGAGGCTGCTCTTGTCTTTGCAGCCAGTAGACTGAACATGAATCCTTTTGTAAGCCTCTATTGCTGGGGTTCATGGGAATTCACTGCTGGAATGCACAAACCCCTCATTCCTCAGGGATCCCAGCCCCTGCGGCACTCAGGAGTGAGTGGTCTGATTCATAAGTCAGGTCTCCCAACAGATTCTTTTCTGTAGCTTGGCTTTAAATGGCTGAGGAGCGCTGCCCTTGCTACTCACGTTGTGCTGCTTGTTGCAGGTGCTTGACAATGCCATTGAGACAGAGAAGATGATTGAGAAATACGAATCTTTGGCTTCTGACCTCCTTGAGTGGATTGAGCAAACCATCATCATCCTCAACAATCGCAAGTTTGCCAACTCCCTGGTTGGGGTGCAGCAGCAGCTCCAGGCGTTCAACACCTACCGCACCGTGGAGAAACCACCCAAGTAATTCTCAGCTTGGCTCACAACAACAGTGGCCTTGTTTTGTTCAGTCAGCCATTGATTTTGTAAAGCACACACACATCCAAGTCACTTTAATCTTGGTTTAAGGGTTTATTTGTGTGAAGAAACCCAGCTATCGCATTTCTAATTGGTACTCAGTGTTACTACTTGGGGCCTCTTTGCTTTGTGCTACTCAGTGTGCAGGTAACTGCAGCCTGCAGGATCTGAGGGTCCTGGGAGTCTGCACTACTAAGCCTACCTTACAGTATGAGTGGTGGTAGCATGTTAGTGCAGCAGTGTCACCAGTTGTGCTTGCTAGCAATGTATAACTCCAATACACTGCTGTTTAAAGAGCTTACTGCTTATGAACATCAAGAGGAAGTGTGTCTGCTTTGTAAAACATCCCTACACTTACTAAAACTGATACAATCAAAGCTGGGCAACTTATTTCTGGAAAGCTTCTTTTTAGCATTATGGTATCAGATCTGTTTGTTATTTTTGTCTAATAGGAGTTCTAATGGATAATAATCACGATCCAAAGCCTTGCGGAGTATCCAGACATCTAAAACTGGAGACTAGTCCCTAGTGCCTATGGAGTTTGTTTATTTCCCAGGCATAAAACCAAGGGAAAACAGTGGGAAGAGTTTATTGACTGCAGTGGGCTTTAAATAAAACTTCTATTTCATGTGTTGATAGAGTCAACTGGGACAGCACACGTAATAGAATAGAAATAAAATGCAATCTTCTGTCCCCCAAGGGGCTTTAAATCTAAACACAAAGTGGCTTCTGTGAAGTTTCTGTTGCTGTGACCAACTGGTGCCAGGGAATGTGGGGCTTTTTCAGTTGCTTTCGCACAAGATGAAGGTATTTATCTGAGTGCTCCATTCATAACATCAATAATGTAAAGAAGTGCTCTGTTACACCTCAGGAGCAGTGAAAAGCTTTCTTGTAACTCAGTTCTTTCGCCAAATTCTGTTTAGATTTACAGAAAAAGGGAACCTGGAAGTGCTGCTTTTTACCATCCAGAGCAAAATGAGAGCCAACAATCAGAAAGTGTACATGCCAAGGGAGGGCAAACTCATCTCTGACATTAACAAGGTAAATGGAGCCAGCTCCTCCTGTGCAACTCAGGATTCGTTTCCTTTCAGTCTCTCTCTCAGCATACTGGGAAGAAACACATTTGCTATCTCCAGTCTCAGTATGGGGACCATAAGGGGCTGTTGACCTTTTCCTATAGCTTGGACTCCCTAATCTGGACCTGAGTATCCTCAGATCTTCTGCACTGGAAAGATGCTCAGTCGCTCTAGCCAAGATCTCATAGCCCTGCCTTGCTCCTCGATGCTCCTGGCTATTAGAAGTACTTGGGTTTCAGGCAGTTCCACATCTGTTAGGATTTAGGAGAATCTAGGGTAGTTTGTGTTTAATTATGGGTATATTTGTTGCTTGTAAGAAGATCTGAAGGGTCACTAGCTGGCTTTCAACAGGCTTCTAAGTCTTTAATAAAACTCATGTCACACGTGTGAATAACTTCTGGCTTTGGGGTTTTTTCTCATAGTGGATGTAATAAGGAGCAACAATTGTGTGTTGATTTTAGAGGTGAGAGAGCACAAAGCTGTAACTCCCATTTCCTAAAGGGGGGAGATGGAATCTGCTTATTTAGGAGCGGCACTCAGAAGATTTTGTTTCTTTATTAAATACTCTCACACATTCAAGGCGGGTTTGCTTAGGCTTTGTTGGAGGCAAAACCCAGATGAACTCAATAAATGTATGAGATAAACGAGTCCTCTACCCCTTGCTCAGAAAAGCAATGAATGAATGGAGAGCTAATCTCAAGTCGTACTCTTACATTAGCAAACAGGGTGTAAGCCCAGCCAGGCAAACCAGGTTTATTGGCATGTACGTAAATAAGCAGTGTAGTGAAGCTTGGCTGGAGCGGCTTCAGTCCTGAGTCCATGCAAAGCAGCTGTGATTTATCATATTCCTATCAGGATGCGTGCTTAGAAGATGCATGTTTTTCCCTCCGTGTCTTCAGGCCTGGGAAAGACTGGAAAAGGCTGAACATGAAAGAGAACTGGCACTGCGGAACGAGCTCATCCGACAGGAGAAACTGGAACAACTCGCGCGCAGATTTGATCGCAAGGCAGCTATGAGAGAAACCTGGCTGAGTGAAAACCAGCGTCTCGTCTCTCAGGTGCTGCTTTCACCATGTGTCTGCGTGACTCAGACGATTCCCAGCAGTAATTATAGGATAGAGAGCCATTTCCTCCCCTGTTCCTCATATTTTACTCCATCTGTGTATCTGTATACTTACTGTATGTGTGTGCAAATGCGTATTTAGTGTACATACCTTGTATCCTATCTTTAATGCATTTGGATATACATTCCTTGAATCTCTCAGGCTGTACTCAGGAGATACTGATATGGAAATATCTGCTCACAGTCGAGATTTTCTTTATCTGAATATTTTGGCCAGTTCAGTGAAATTAGCCCAGGATTTAAGTTTGTGTTTTAATATTAGAGATTACGTCAGAAAACCTCCGCAGGTTCATCCTAATCCTGATGGCCACCATGGTTCTTCCCTCAGAGGTAGTGAGTGATTTCTCTGATTGTATCAGTGGTTCTCTGGTTATCAGAGATCTCTCTTATTTTGTTAAAGAAGGCTTTTCAGAGCATTCTGAGGTCCCAGATTTGCTGATAAGTGTATTCTGCACCACTAGGCATCAGAGTAGAGTTTGAGCAGTAGGGCTTATCTCCTCAGCAGCCATCACTAAAGAAGTCTCTGTCTTTACAGGATAATTTTGGCTTTGACCTCCCAGCAGTAGAAGCTGCAACAAAGAAGCATGAAGCCATTGAAACTGATATTGCAGCATATGAAGAACGAGTCCAGGCCGTGGTTGCAGTTGCAAAGGAGCTTGAGACTGAAAACTACCACGATATTAAACGCATTACTGCGAGGAAGGACAACGTTATCCGCCTCTGGGAGTATCTCCTGGAGCTGCTCCGGGCACGGAGACAGCGCCTGGAGATGAACCTTGGTCTTCAAAAGATATTCCAGGAAATGCTGTACATTATGGACTGGATGGATGAGATGAAGGTGGGTGTCAAAACATGGACCAAATGCTCTGGAAAGGTGGAGTTGATAAACCATTGAGGTTCATTTTGCCCCTCTGGTTTAATAGCCAAGTGCAGAAGATCCGCAGTCAGGAGCAGAGAACAAATTCCTTATACCTTCTGATGATTTTCTAAAACTAAACATTAAAGACAAGTAAGGAGAAAGAACAAGTTCACTCCTATAAAAAGCTACTTTTTAGCTTCAAGCTTGTCCCATAAGGGCCAGAGGCTTTGGTCACAGCGCTTGGGTAAGGAGGACAATTTTGGTTGAAAGGGAATGAAATCATCTCTCTCCATCACAATTTACATGGGGAACAAGTCACCTCCTCACCTCTGTGCTTTAAAAAGCATGAATTTCTTCCTGTCTGTTCTCCTGGGATCTGGGAAGGGAAAGGACCGTGACTTTGTTCTTGTCCATCAGCCAGCAGAACTTGGAAGCTGTTGTGTAGCTCAGTGGCAGCTCACAGCACCTGGACTGAGTGCTTTTCAATGGTGCTGCTGAGCTAACTTAGCTCCATGTCATCCTAGACTGAAAACTGCATTGAAGAGCAGTCAAGTTCCTCATGGGTGCCAGTGATCTTAAAAATACTGGCTCAAATTCCTATCAATCAGCCATGACTCTGTGCATCTGCAATAGCTCTCCTTATGGGTCTGGTGCTTCTCTGCACTTAATGTCACAACAGAGAACAGGGTAATGCGTGGAGTCAGTAAGAAACAACTTCTGGCCTTCAGCGCATTTTGCTTGTCTGTTCTGTTTCCATCAGGTGCTTCTGCTGTCTCAAGACTATGGCAAACACTTGTTAGGAGTTGAAGACCTGCTGCAGAAACATGCTCTGGTGGAAGCTGACATTGCCATTCAGGCTGAGAGAGTGAGAGGGGTCAATGCATCTGCTCAGAAGTTTGCCACGGATGGAGAAGGTAATCAGCAGCCAACACATCCTCCTTTATCTTAATTACATATGAGGTTATCTATAAGCCTCATTAGTTCTGCAAGGCACGTTAGGTTATATCAGCACCAGAGGACATTCCAGCTTCCTTTGTTCCTTCTTTATTGTGTCAATGATTAATTAGCCCAGGTAGCAGCTCAAGAATTTATTGGTGCATTGTGTTGTGCATGGGATGCTGTGCTCCGAACCAGCAGCTGGTGTAACTTTGTAGTAGTCACCATTAATTCTCCATTCTGTGTTTCTAATGTAAAGCATCCAGGTTATTTGACCTAGTCTGAGATTGTCCCAATCTGTGCTAAACACAACCAATTCCAGTAAGCCACTGCCATTAACTAGGCTAAGTGATCATTTTGTACAGATGTGTGTAGAAGCTGCTGTAAACCTGGAGTAATGAATTTTGTTTCACTGCAAACAGTCACAAATATCTTTCCTTTGGGCTTTTTATTGTGTTCATGCAAAGAACAGTATTTTCTGCTGTGTGTAATTGTATGGTGGAGCTTGAATAGTCCAAGTTGTAACATACATCCCCTGTCTGAATAGGTTACAAGCCGTGTGACCCGCAGGTGATCCGCGACCGTGTTGCTCACATGGAGTTCTGTTACCAAGAGCTGTGCCAGCTCGCGGCTGAGCGCAGGGCACGCTTGGAGGAGTCCCGGCGCCTCTGGAAGTTCTTCTGGGAAATGGCTGAAGAAGAAGGTTGGATCAGGGAGAAGGAACAGATCCTGTCATCCGATGACTATGGGAAGGACCTCACCAGCGTTGTGCGTCTCTTGAGTAAGCATAAGGCGTTTGAAGACGAAATGAGTGGCCGTAGTGGCCACTTCCAGCAGGCGATCAAAGAAGGTGAAGATATGATCGCGGAGGAGCATTTTGGGTCTGAGAAGATCAGAGAAAGAATTAAGGATATCCGGGAGCAGTGGGCTAACTTGGAACAGTTATCTGCCATTAGGAAGAAGCGTCTGGAGGAAGCCTCCCTCCTTCACCAGTTCCAGGCTGACGCTGATGATATTGATGCATGGATGTTGGACATCCTCAAAATAGTCTCCAGCAATGATGTTGGCCACGATGAATATTCCACTCAGTCCTTGGTCAAGAAACACAAAGATGTGGCTGAAGAGATTGCAAGCTACCGGCCAACCATTGACTCTCTTCATGAGCAGGCGAAGGCTCTGCCACAGGAACACGCCGACTCTCCAGATGTCCAAGGCAGATTGTCTGGAATAGAGGAAAGGTACAAGGAAGTTGCTGAGCTGACTCGGCTGCGTAAACAGGCCTTGCAGGATACCCTGGCTCTTTATAAGATGTTCAGCGAGGCAGATGCTTGTGAGCTTTGGATTGATGAAAAGGAGAAGTGGCTGAATAATATGCAGATTCCAGAGAAGCTGGAGGACCTGGAAGTGATCCAGCACAGGTGAGAATGCCTTTACCAGGAGGTTTGGGCAATACTGGGCGGAAGCTCTTTACCCCAGCTGCCTGTGGCTCAGGTTCTCTGTGGGATCCTGTGTGATCATTCATTGTTTGGTTTTTTCCTCCCCGCTCAGATTTGAAAGCTTAGAACCAGAAATGAACAACCAAGCATCCCGTGTGGCAGTGGTGAACCAGATTGCCAGGCAGCTAATGCACAGCGGCCACCCGAGCGAGAAGGAGATCAAAGCACAGCAAGACAAGCTCAACACGAGGTGAGTGAAGGCCTCATGCTCACAAACAGGGCATCTGCTGAAGCAAGGACAGTGAGGTCATTTCTGTTTCTTATATATGTTATTAAAGATACTCTGATACTGCTACCTGAAGTACATTCAAGGTAAGCATTCAAAGCTTCAGAAGGAGAGAGAGCTGTGTCTTTCAAATATCTGATTAATAGATGGAGTTTTGCTATTGACTTCAATCAGGTTCTGAGTGATTTGAGAGCTGGGAATTTAATGGCTATTATGATAAGAAACCAGTGTAATTTCATGTAAACTCATTCTCTTGGCTGCAAAATAAACCAAGAGAACACATTAAGGGTGAAAATGAGATGTACCATTTACGGTGAAGATGAGGTGTACCATTAAGGGTGAAAATGAGATGTACCATTTAGGGTGAAAATGAGCAATTTTTCACTTGAGGAAAAATTATACTTTTAAGGGCTCAGTGTTGCTGGTGCTTGTCATATTCTAATATACACCATGGGTTTATTAATGGTTGTTTTGCTGTTGATGATATGGGAGGGACTGAAAAGCCATGAACAAGAGTATTTCATGGTTTACCACGCCAATGTGAGCAACTGCCTGCTCCTCAATGTCAATGTGTTTATTGCACACAAATCTCAATGTCTCTGCTTTTCTCTCCTCACAATTTCAGGTGGAGCCAGTTCAGAGAGCTGGTAGACAGGAAGAAGGATGCTCTGCTCTCTGCTCTGAGTATCCAGAACTACCACCTGGAATGTAATGAAACCAAATCCTGGATCAGGGAAAAGACCAAAGTGATTGAATCCACACAGGATCTGGGTAACGATCTAGCTGGGGTGATGGCCCTGCAGAGGAAACTGACGGGCATGGAACGTGACCTGGTGGCCATTGAAGCCAAGCTCAGTGACCTGCAGAAAGAGGCGGAAAAGCTGGAATCAGAGCATCCCGACCAGGCCCAGGCCATTCTCTCACGGCTTGCAGAAATCAGTGATGTCTGGGAAGAAATGAAGACCACTCTCAAGAACCGGGAAGAGTCCCTTGGAGAAGCAAGCAAACTGCAGCAGTTCCTGAGGGATCTGGATGACTTCCAGTCCTGGCTGTCCAGAACACAGACCGCGATTGCATCCGAAGACATGCCAAACACACTGACGGAGGCGGAGAAGCTGCTCACTCAGCATGAGAATATTAAGAATGAAATCAACAATTATGAGGAAGATTATCAGAAAATGAGGGACATGGGTGAGATGGTGACCCAGGGACAGACTGACGCTCAGTACATGTTCTTGCGCCAGCGCCTACAAGCTTTGGACACTGGCTGGAATGAGCTCCACAAGATGTGGGAGAACAGGCAAAATCTCCTGTCCCAGTCCCATGCCTACCAGCTGTTTCTCAGAGACACCAAGCAAGCAGAAGCATTTCTTAATAACCAGGCAAGTGGTCATGATGCACCTATTGCATTTGCCGTGTTTCACCCTATACTGCAAGTAATAAACAAGCAAGATCATTTGGCAGGAAAGCTGCAAACGGATAAATTGCCCTTTTTTAAGCTGTACTTTGCTTTTTTACTTCTTAGGAGATGTTTCTGTCCATGTGTGGTGAATCTGTTGGTGGTGCAGACAGCACAGCCCGAGTATAATCCTCTTCTCTCTCTGCTTTATGCTTTAACCACAGGAGTATGTTTTGGCACACACAGAAATGCCCACTACCTTGGAAGGAGCAGAAGCTGCTATTAAAAAACAGGAGGATTTCATGACCACGATGGATGCCAATGAAGAAAAGATCAATGCAGTTGTGGAGACTGGCAGGAGGCTGGTCAGTGATGGGAACATCAACTCGGATAAAATCCAGGAGAAAGTGGACTCTATTGATGACAGGTAAGGAGGGAATGATGGTAGGATGTAGCTGTTCAGGCTTTAATCCTGTTCCCTGGGAGCTGACCTTTTACCAGACTCCAAAGGCAAAGCAGCATGTTGGAAAATGCCTGTTCCAGGCTGTTTTCTTTGTCCTGTGGAAAATAGGAATTGTAATGGTTCAAAAATGTGCCAGGCTAATCTCAATGAACTATTACCTCTCCCATTTTCCAGAGACTTCCATGGGAATGAGCTCACTACCCAGAATTTGGCTATAAGAGCGTTGCTCTTGGAGTATTCACAGACCTTACGTTGTGGTGGGAGCTGTAGCAGTTTGCTGTACCTGGTTCCGCAAGTCTTAGTTTTCCTCTGCTACCTCCTGGCTGATTTAATTAGAACGCTGTATTCCTGCTGTCCTCTGAGGAAGGAATGTGGCTTTTCAGGAGTGGAATTGGCATTGGATCCACCCCACCCCCTGGCTTTGATCCTTCCAACTTGTCTGGCCCTTCTGAAATCAGATTAGGAAGCCCTGGTACAAATGTGCCTTTCATCGCAGAACAAGTCTTTTGCTTTGTCTCTGTGGCTGTGGCATGGATGCAATAGAACACTGAGTGTTCCTTTTCCTTTGAAAACCAAATGTTCGGGTTTGATGGCTGTGATTCATGGCTCTTTTGGCTTTGGGCTTGAATAACCGTGGAGTCTTTGAACGTGCTTTTCAATCATGAGTATCGGAACACAGCAGTAAGCTCATACAGACTCATGTCAGATGTTACTGAGGACCCTTCTCTCAGGCGTGCATCCTCCCACAGCTGGTAAGCTCAGGGTTGTCCCGGTGCCTTTATCTCCAAGGAGAAACTGAACTGAAGCAGTTCAGAAGATGTTGTGCCTTTCCTTTTGGTGTCCCACTGTGTATGCACCCACCTCAGCTGTGCCTCATGGCTTCAGGAGAGGTGGATGTTCCTGTTCCCAGGGCTTTCTGAAGGCCTTTGAGCCCAGTGACAACCTGACCCCCGGGATACCTCAGGTTTTCATTCTCTCTTTAGCCAGCTCGACTCTTTTTAGGTCCCAAAGACAATCAGCAAAAGGCAGGAAGAGATTACATGAGAACAGTCAAGGTGAAAGCTGGGAAATCAGTTTTCCTTATTTACACCCTGACTTTCACTGTCCTCTGCCGTAACTTTTCCCATCCATTTATAAAGCAGAGGGACTTGATCCTGACCTGATCATGTGTCTTCTTTCTGCAACTTCTAGAATATTAGAAGACAGCATCCAAGGATGCAGTAGCAAATGATCAGCCGCTTCTTGCAACCCTTTCTGGAGGCAGCTTCAGTATCCATCCTGCTGTGGGGCTGTGATGCTCTGGTGACTGTTTCCCCCAGTGCAGCTACTCCTCAATGTCCCCGTTGTCCTGTGCACCCCATCTGGCCACCTGGGCTGTGCTGCCTGTGGGCCACGTGCTGGAGTTCCTCCTCTGAATGGAGGCAAGTCCTAGAGGCTGGAGTTTATTAAAGCCTACTGCTTTTTTCCAGTGTATTTCCTCAATTCCAAAGCTATTTATGCAGAGCTCTGCAGGAACCATCCGGTGTGCTGCTCTTCAGGAAATCCCTGTGATTGCTCTTGGAGTCTGTGGGGCTGATAAGCCACCAGAACAAAGCCTTAGGGCTGGGTGCAGTGGGAGTGGTAGCAGAGGAAGCCTCTTTGGGTTTACACAAAACTGCTCTCCCAACCAAGCTCCACCTGGATGTTTAACAAAGGACCAAAACAAACAAGCACAAGTATGTGCAGCGGCTCCATGCTTCCCATACGGGGCTCTTTGTAGTGTTGAGCATTGTTAATCCTGGTTTTCACATGCTTTCAAGCTATTCCAGAGGAGGCCCCACTGTCCATTGGTAGAGCAGGGAGACCCTGCCCTGAAATGGTCATCGTCTAAACAGACATGGGAGGCATCAGGCTAAGGATGGAGAGTGCAGAAGCAGAGTGGAGGAGGAGCACAATCTTTTAGTGCGGTTCACAAGGAAGAATGAATGGGAATAAGGACATGGAGAATCATAGAACCCTAGAACAGTTACAGTTGGAAAGGACCTTAAGATCATCCAGTTCCAACCTCCTGCCATGGGCAGGGACATCTCACACTAAACCATGTCACCCAAGGCTGTGTCCAACCTGGCCTTAAACACCGCTAGGGATGGAGCATTCACAGCTTCCCTGGGCAACCCATTCCAGTGCCTCACCACCCTCACAGTAAAGAACTTCTTCCT